>CAUYRB010051346.1:0-24043 GCA_963574695.1 Propithecus perrieri | reverse complement strand
TCTATAATTTTGATTCTGGATATAAAACTCACTTATTAACAATATTAAGTGTGTATAAGAAAATATTTCAAAATTTAATCTGTTAATGTGTATAATGTCATGTTTTAAAATTCTTCACAAGTTCTTTTCACTTTTTTTCTTGACTAGCAAATTCTACAATACACATGGAATTTGAAAGATGGTGAAAAATGTAGATCCTTGTTTTCCATGATGAAAGATTTTTGTTCTTTTATTTATTTTTAGAGGTGAGGGTCTTGCTATGTTGCCCAGGCTGGCCTCAAATTCTAGGGCTCAAAGAATGACCAGACATGCCAAAGTAAGGCAACCACGAAAATGAGGTTTAATAAGGAAAGAAAGGTAAGATTATAGGGCAAGGGCAAGATACAGGTTTACAGAGCATGATACATATGCCATGGATGACCACCAGACCGATTGTTGCAGCAAAAGGAGAGCCAAAGGAAGGGGTGCAAAAAGGGGGCTTGGTTATGGTCTGTGTCTTGTTTTATAGTGCCGGCATAGGGACCTCCCTCATGGTTCAGAGGTCACCATGGAATTGCTTTGATTGGACAGTTGGGAGTTGCATGACCTGCTGCCTACACAGACAGCTCTTCCATGAGCCTCTCTGAAAGTCTATTTTGTGGGAGGTGAATCGCAGCAACACCCGCTTTTGTGCCTAGGAGACCCAGAATCCCTCGCTATCTACGTAACAATATCATCCGTAACTAGCACTTTATTATATTCAAGACGAAAGTCCAAAATCCTTTACCTATTACCAAGGGCCTATTACACTGTTCTAATTTGTGTAGGCTTATTTTTTCCAGATTCTCAGATTTACTCAGGACTCTAGAAACCACATAACATCAATAATTTTTTATCATGACTCTTATTTGCTAGAAGGAATTGAGACTCCTTTGGCATATTTACATAGAGATATGAAGAAAAAAAATTAAATACAATTATTGTCTTTATCAAAATAACTATCCAGGTAATCTTTGAAATAAATGTGTTGAGTAATTTTTTTCCTGATTACAAACTTTTGTCCCATGTTTTCCTTACTTTTCTGTAGCAACGAGTTTGTTAGAACTTCACAGTTCTTTCATTATGAAGGCTGCTAAATTTCATAACTTCTGTCTGCAAGCTGGAGAACCTGGAAAGCTGGTGGCATAATTCAGTCTGAGTCCAAAGGCCTGAAAACCAGGGGAGCTGATGGTGTAAGTTCTCCTTTGAGTCTCAAGGCCAAAGAGACAAGTAACATTGATATGTGAGGGCTGGAGAATATGGATGGCCCAACTAAAACATAAGGTGACTTCTCTTCTTCCACTTCTCTGTTCTAGTCACACCCTCAAAGGATTACATGGTGCCCACTCACATTGGTGAGGGTGATCTTCTTAACTCAGTCTATTGATTCGAATGCTAACCTCTCTGGCAACAGCCTCACAGACACACCCAAAAATAATGTTTTACCAGTAATCTGGGTATTCCTTAACCCCTCTAAATTGACACATAAAATTAAGCATCACATGCCCTTGTTAACTTGGCACGCATACTTATCTCCTTAAACCATACTTAATCTTCAAATAAAGTCAATAGCAAGGTCATAATTCCATATAACATAAAATAACTATCCTGTTTATAATCCAAAATGCACTAATTCCTCCCCAGAAGAATAATTAAAGTCCAGGAATGATGTGTACTCTTCTGTTGGTATCCTACAGCTTAAATGCTATTAGGTAAAATCAACAATATCTAAATACTGATATAAAGGCGATACATCTTACGTTACATGATAAGAGAATGAATGAGAAAAGAGAACAAAGATGTTGCTTAGTATATGTATATATAAACAAAAATATATTTCTAACAATATAAAAAGGAAATATTTATGATAAGTACAGTTCTCCTTTATGTAATGGCCATGTATCATAGCTGTTATTTATATTTATTCTACTACCCATTCCATATTCCCTTTGCCTTCAGGAAGCAACTCAGCTGGGCATTGTTCTTGACCAGGCTGAGTGACTCAAACCTTCATTCTTGAAAGGTCTGGGCCATTTGTTGTCCTGTCTGGACTAGGTTGTTATAGTTTTTCATTGACCTTAAAACAGGGAAGGGTAATATTAAACTAAGAGACATCCTAAGACATCTCTGGTATTCCAAACATACTCTTGCTTTCTTTCACTGTGGAATTGTAGTCCATATGTTCACCTTGTAGTTGAATCAATTAACCCAGCTAACACCAAAACTCCCTTCTTGGCCTGTTGGTTCAGACATGAAGAGCCCAAAGTGGCCTAGTTGTAATCTTAAACTCCAGTTCAATGGAATCATTTTTGGGTGTCATGGTGGAATCATTTCTTCCTCTGAAATGAAGACTTCTAGGCCAGCAGAATACAAAGTCACAGAAATAAAATGCAAAACTTTTGCTACTTGAGTTATTAGAAGTAATAGTGAGTAGGGCCACTCTCATTCCCACCCCTTCATTCCTGGATCCTTCAATCCTGGCTGTTGGAAAAACAGAGCAGAAATTGGATGCTGATTCAGAGAATATACAGCCTTCTGTAGAATCTTTCCCCATCCCTGGAAGGTGTTACTACCTAGTGGACACTGTAACAAAGTCTTCAAAAAGTCATCCTCCCATATTATCAATCCAGCTGCTTCAGAATGGTGGATAACATGATAAAGCCACTGAATTCCATGAGCATGGGCCCATTGCTGCTTTTCTTTAACTGTAAAGTGAGTTCCTTGATAAGACATAACGCTATGTGGAATACCATGTTGGTGGATACAGCATTATGTAAGCCTACAGATGGTAATTAGGTCAGAAGCATTGTATTCAGAGAAAGAAAATCCATATCTAGAATGTCTATTCCAGTGAGAAGAAAACAATGCACCTTCCATGATAGAAGTTGTCCAGTGTGTTCAACCTGCCACCAAGTAGCTGACTGATCACCCCAAGGAACGATACCATATTGGGTGCTCAGGGTTGTTCTTTACTGCTGACAGATGGGGAAATCAGAAGGGACCATACAGGTTGGCCTTGATGAGTGGAAGTTCATGTTACTGAGCCCATGTATAACCTCCATTTCTGCCAACATGGCCAATTTGTTCATGAGCTCATTGGGTGATAACAGGAGTGACAGGGAAAAAGGTTGACTGATAGCTGGAGAACCTGGTTATTAAATCATCCTGACCACTTGATTATTAAATTTCTCCTCTTGAGGTCACCGTTGGTGAGCATTCACATGAGACACAAATATCTTCATGTTTTTGCCCTCAGAGAGGTCTATGCACATACCTTTTTCCAAAATTTTTTAGTCACCAGTTTTCCAATCATGTTCTCTTCAAGACCCTGATTTTCCAGAGAAACCATTGGCTACCGCACAGGAACCAGTATGTATTTGCACATCTGGCCATTTCTTCTTCCAAGCAAACTGCACAACCAGATGTACTACATGAAGTTCTAATCACTGAGAAGGTTTCCTTTCACCACTGTCCTTCAAGGGTGTCCCAAAGAGAGGATATGGCGCTGCAGGCATCAACTTTCACGTAGTTCCCAGCATATCAAGAGGAAGCATCCGTAAAGCAGGTCTGATTTCTCAATACAGATCAAAGAATTAAAATTTAAGCTTTTCTATTCCTTCCTGCCTGCCTTCTTTCTCTTTCTTTCTTTCTTTCTTTCTTTCATTAGCAATCTAAGCCCCAGCATTATGTTCTCTTTGTGGTAAATGCTTCACCTTGTCTTTCATTATGGACTATTATTGTCATATCTGTCTCAATGGACAAAGGTGGCACAGATCTAATGCCAGCAAGCCTATGTTGATTTGGTGACTATGTATTATATTAATAGTAAGCATTACCATTTAAATCAGTTCATCATGGTATTTTGTCATTGTTTAAATATCCCAGAAAAATCTTAGATTTCAAGAAAGCATACAATAAATTGTTGCAACATAAACACCTGCTAGTGCATTGGCAAATACACAGAGTTATTTATGTTATGTGTTTCAGACACGGGAGTTGTGTTTAATAAGGCAATAGTCATTCAAAGAAGTATGTCCTCACGCTGAGAACATTGAGAAATGTGAAATAAGTAAATATTAATTAATTAAAGAGATATATATCTTGATGTTTATGATAAAATAATTTTTCACTTTGTAAAATAACTCAGATTGTGTCTAGTCTACATTCCTTAATGTTCATGATGCAATGTTTTTCAGGAGTGTGATATATACATAATTGATTATGAACATGTTTGTTTCACAAAAGGAAATGCATTTCTACTATTAGACATTTCCTGTGATGGCTTGTCTTAATATTTTTGTTGTAAATCACTTTCTAATGTAAATAATCATTAAATAATTTAACTACTTTTTAGATTTTAAAAATAAGGGAATATTCAATGCAACTTATCATTTTGGTAATAAGAACATTGAAAAACTAAGCTATTATAATGTTAATGTCTGCAGTAATTTTCACAAGAGACAAAATGATTTTATATAACATAGCCTATTTTATTGTTATATTTATGAATCTATATCTTTTAAAGGTTAAAATGTCATCCAATATATGTGACAGTTTTTTCATGTAAATATTTTTATGCAATTTCTTTTAAAATTGTCTTGTATTATTTTTCCTGACTTACTTGACTTTTTGTGGTTATAGTTGGAAAGCACCCAATTTACTTCGAAATCTACAAATATGATGGCAACAGATGGATGTTTTACTTCCATAAGTTGTATAATTAATCAAGACTTTTCCAATCATATCAATGAGAGATTAGCATAAATATTGCTAAATTCTTTTCTAAATCTTAATCACTATTCATCTGTCCAATGCACATATGGCATATAAGAAAATTTGCATCACAAACATAGTGAATAGCTGATGAAGAATAATTGTAAAAGTTGGTAACTATAAATCTCAAGACAATTTTGTTTTGTTTTGTTTTAATTTTACTTTTCTCTGTTTGTTTCTTTTGTAAGCTAATACCACTGTACTGAAATACTTAAAATGTCCCTGTCTTATTTTAGGAATTTTGTGAAACTAATATTTTGTATGCTTATGTTACAGATCTGTTTTGTACAGTTATTTTACTTCCTGTTATTGCTAAACATAATGGCTAATAGGCTTTGGGACAACATCGACAACAAACTGGCTCTGAATCCCAGCTTCATACTGTCTGACTATGTTTGTACCTTTGGACAGGTTATGCAGACTTTGGTTTTGCATCTGCATCATTTCTCAACTAACTGGATCACTGTACAGACTTGAAACTATACAACCATGACATAAGTATTATTATTCGATGTTTATTCTGATCTTTTTTTCTTAAGGACAGGTAGTGCACATAAATGTTTGGTCCTGCTGCAGGATCAAAACATACAGCCACAAACAGATGCAAGCAGAATTTTTTAAAAGGTATTATAACATGGTATAGTATGCATGATGCCATTTTGTAATCTGTTCTATATCTATGTAAGACTACCATGGAAAAATTCCCTATCAACAAATGAGCTGTCATTTTGGTGGTCAAATAACATTTCTGGCATGATTTAACATAATTTTATAATCACTACCTATTGTTGAACATTTTAGAAGTTAAAAATTTGGCATCTTTTAAATAATGTTGTTTTCTTTTTGTCTAATATTCTTTGACATTTTAAAATGTTTTTTGTTATGTATTGTATGGCAATTAATTCTGATATGGCATACAAGTTTTCAGATAGTTTTCTGATACTATATTTGCCTTTCAATCGGTTAATGCCCTTTTCTGAAATATACATAGTTTATTAAATTACTCAATTATTTATATTGTAGCCAAAGCTATCCATATTTCTGTCAAATTTTCTGATACTGGTTTATTGCTTAAAATACATTTATTTCAAAATTTTATGCATATAAAAATATGACACAACTTTTTCTTCCTTTTCTTTAAAATTTGTTGTTTTGCTTTTTTTGTTATAAAAATTAGGAACATCCTTGTCATTTTAAGTGATACTCTGGGATAACATGAAATATTTCCAGTGTAGTATAAAGATTATAGAAATTGAAATTCATAGATAGGATACAAAGGAGAATGAGGCACAATCTCTATGTTATAGAAAAAGAGAAGATATTTTCTTTCAAATTTTAAAAAATTATTTCCTGCCAAAGGAAATAATTTTTTAAAATTTGAAAGAAAATATCTTCTCTTGTTCTCTAACATAGACCCTGGCTTCAGTGAGGCAGATGTATTTCATGTACCCAAAATATTTGTACCTCCATTATATCCTGAATTAAAAGAAAACAAATTTTAAAGAATTACAATTAAGAATAAATTCAGGCCGGGAACAGTGGCTCAGGCCTGTAATCCTAGCACTCTGGGAGGCTGCGGCAGGCAGCTCATTTGAGCTCAGGAGTTTGAGATCAGCCTGAGCAAGAGCGAGACCCCGTCTGTACTAAAAATAGAAAGAAATTAGCTGGACAACTACATATGTATATATATATATATATATAAAAATTAGCCAGGCATGGTGGCGCATGCCTGTAGTTCCATTTTCTCGGGAGGCTTGAGCCCAGGAGTTGAGGTTGCTGTGAGCTAGGCTGACACCACGGCACTCTAGCCTGGGCACCAGAATGAGACTCTGTCTCAAAAAAAAAAAAAAGAATAAATTCAGTCATAACCAATATAATACTAATAATGAATGCAATGCAATTGCATACTGGTGATATACTATTAATACCATCTCTTTTCTATCATTTTTCTTCTCCCAAAAATCTCTACTTACACAAAAATAAGTAAATCTTTAAATCAACATTTTCTTTGTCATTGCTTTGACTCATGATTTTGACAGGACTCAAAATAGTACTGTCAGTGACTATTTACAACATTTGGAATCATACTTTGTTGTTTCACATAATTCATTAAAACAATTGAATTACCTCTCCTTCCACAGAAAAATTCACAAGGGATGAGCTTGACTAGGGCCATCCGAATAGTCTTGTAATATAAAGTCTTTACTTGGAGATTTCACTGCTTGAGCTCAAAGCTCAGCTAGGATACTAATTAACATGACTAAGGATACATTTATTAAATTCTTTGGGTATAAGTTTCTCATAAGTAAATGGGAAAATAACATTTAGTACCTCATTGGGTTAGTGTGAAGACAATGGACCATACTAATGTATTGATAAATAGATATCCATAAGCAATATATGGTATCATTTTTATACTCTTTCATTTTTAATTTAGTGTAAGTCTTCTCCTTTTTCTGCTGGTTATTTTTAAAAATTCTGGTTTTGTTTTATTGTTCTTTTGTTTTGTTTTTTAGCTTTCAAAATTTGATTACATTTTGTCTAGGAGCAGATTCTATTTAATTTATAATTTTAAAACTTCATTGAGAATCTTAAAAGTCTTTTTACCTCTTTCAATATTAACCTTTCACTACTTTTCATCTATTTTCTGACTGCCAATTTGTTTTACGTTAGGTAGACCACTTTTTTGTGTCCTCTATGACTCTTCTTTTATTTTATTTGAAAATATTAATGGGATACAAATGTTGTTACATGGATAGTTTTGTAATGCTTGAGTCAGGGCTATAAATGTGCCCATCACCTGAATAGTGTTCATTGTACCCATTCAATAGGTTTTTGCCCCTCCCCCTCTACCCTTTCCCTCCTGCTTGATTTCTAATGGCTTTTACTTCCCTTTGTGCACGTTTGTGTCCATGGGTTAGTTCCATTATATTAGAGAGTACATGTGGTGTTTGTTTTCCTATTCTTGAGACACTTCACCTAGGATAATGTCCTCCAGTTCCAACCAAATTGCTGCAAAGACATTAATTCATCATTCTTTATGGCTGAGTAGTACTCCATGGTATACATATACTACATTTTGTTCATCCACTCATGAATTGATGGGCACTTGGATTAATTCCGTATCTTCGCAATTCCCTCTTAATTTGTCATTTTTTTCAGTCTCCTTTCTGTCATTTATTTTTTTGTGTGTGCTATATTTTGTGTAGTAAACTAAAATTTACTATTAAATAATTTTTAAAAAATTTCAATTGTTATTAACTTTACTGATTTTCCCTTCTATACTAATTATTTCTTGATTACTCTGTGGATTAAACTATCATTCGAGATTTTAATTTAACTCTCTTTCTCATCTGTCTATGTACCTATATCATTCTATCTGTGTATCTATATCTTTTTATCTGTCCCACTATTTGGCTCATTGTTTTTCCTAGCATTATTTTATAGAATAATGCTTATTGTCCTTATTTTTAATGCTGTATTTTAATATTATATTATGTCATATTACATTATAGTTATTTTATACTCTGAAAAATCCAGTATCTAAATTTCTGAAGGATCTAATTCTTTTTGTTAAATTACTCATTTTTTGTTTATTTCTCATGTTTAGCCATTTTGTGATTTTGAACTTATATTTGGTTGACATTACTCTGTAAGTTGCTTCCTTCAGGTTCTTCTGGGGTGCTTTCTACAGGAAATCACTTCGATTTCAGTATCTGGTTTGGGATTTTCCAGAGATCATAGGTAGTGTGAATCCAAACCCCCCAGTGTGCATAAGGGTAGAGTTCTTGTTAGAAATTCTTATGGGAGGCAGTTTTCAACCTTGAGTTAAAACCAAAAAAGATGTATTTCCTTGGTTACTACTTTTAATGTGTGGATTTAGATTTTTGTAGCCTATCATTTTACTTGAGCATAGTCGTTTAAGGCCCTACTCTTCTCACTTCATAATGCGACTTAGTTTCGCTTAAAGTATGGGAACACATTTTTGTTTCTTACATCCTGGGCTGCTGTAATTGCCAGTATTGTAAATCCCCCTTCCACTTATGACTAGTGTTAGCTCATACATATGACCCTCCTTTTGTTCTTTCCTTGTTTTTGGCTTCGGAAATTTGTTTTTGTAAGCTTAGCCTAGCAATATGTTTAATGGGTTATGTGTAGTATTTTGTTCAGCATGCTAAATGTTTTTAAGAGGAATTTTTCTTTTTTAGAATATATAAATTGCCAAAATGTCAAAGCAAAAGTCCTTTTCTTGTTTTAAAAATTTCTTGTTTTCCCATCTAAATTCCTAATAAATGATTTTTGGAGTTTTTACATAATGATAAGTTTGGAGGAACACTGGTATGGGTTATATATTACTCATCAAATATATTTCTCCGATTAAAATAATTTATTTTCATATACATGTTAATTATAAGTGCATTGTTAGTTAAATATGATCAAATATATATACTACACATTTAATATATACGTATTTATATATTCTGTGTGTATTAACCTTAAGGCATCAGATAGGAGTTATTAATAGTCACAGTCCTATTGCCAAAATAATATTGTATTAAAGTATTAAAATTTTTTGTTACAACCATGTTATGACTAGTGCTATATCATTGTAAGAAATAAAATAAATTTCTCAATTTAACCCCATTATATTGTTTTGTATTGTTTATGTTTTATTGTAAAATCTGCAATTCCAGATAACAACAGTTCATACTTTTAAAATATTTTTGTACAGGGAATCAATGAACTTTAAAAATTATAATGTATTAGTTTTTATCAGTATAATTATTGCATAGGTAGGCAATCGAAGAACTGTTACCCTAAACTTAGAGGAGAGAACTGAGAGTCATAAATTATGTGAATCATGACTACTAAGCAGGAAAATTAAAACTCAATCTAGCAGGACAATTAGAACTCAACCTCATTCCACTATTATTTCAGTTATAATTTTATACTTAATGAGACTGAAGTATACATAAAGGGTTCTATTTTTAATAGAGTCATACTGATGTTTTTGCATTATGTATTACAAATAGCCATTAGTCCAGACAGTGTGAGCTCTCTGAATAGAAAGTACTTCCTTTATCTTCAACAATACAACCTTATTCATAGAACTGTGACTCTTTTCTGATAAGGAATATTTCATCAAAACAATAACACTCTCTGTTTCAGTGTATTTTGCTTGTGAAGGTTTTGGTTGCAGTTTATCTATTCTATAGACATATAGCTCTTATAAAAATAAGTTATTTCAACATTAAGGTTTCTGAGTGCTTAATATTTCTTTTGTCCTCTTTAACTATGTCAGGTGTTTCAATAACAAAGTATAAAAGACTTACTGGGAATTTGGCTTCAGCTTTCTTTATTTTAAGCTTTTGTTTTTTAATCTTGTAAGGGAATTGCAGGAAGTAGGTAATAGTGTAACAATCTTTTACAGTGACACAGTAGCAAAATCTTCTGGGAAAAACTTTTCCAAAAAAAAAAAAAAAAGTCCATCCTATTTTAGACAGAGACCAGTGGAAATGAGCCAAATTTTAAATTTTAACCCTTCAGTGGCCGTAGACATTATGCCTTACTCCAGCAATTTCCATGATTACTAGTCTGGTACATCCAGGTATTTTAAAAAGAAATCAGGTAGGAACATGTTTACTATTGAACACAACCTGATTACGAAGATTGGAAAATTTACTCTAAGAAGAGAAGTTGGTGTCCATGATAACAGCATAGGAGTTACTTTCTTTTCTTGATCGTTATAATTTAGTTCATATTCTCACCATCCTGTTCTGACTAGGTCATCTCGTATCAGGTTGAATAAAAGTGGAGAGAGAAGACATACTTTTTTTATTGTTATTTTAAGTCTCAAGTGAAGATTCCCATGCTTCCACACATTCCAATTCATAAGCTAATTATGTCAGATGCTTTAATTCTACATGTGTATTTTTAAATCCCTTAAAACATTTTTGTTTTGCACAATGAAATTCATTGAAATTTAGCTACATATTTACTCGATTTCCAAATCTGTTCACGTATTTATCTAATCATAATATTTTATTGCACTTCAATATTCTATCTGATATTAGTTTCCTTCTTTTGGTGTAATGGTCTTGGAATGTCTTACACTATTCATCTTTTGGTAGCGACTGTAATTTGGTTAGGTCATCTAAAAATGCTTTTATATGTCCTAATTCTTGAAAGATATTTTTTCATTACTCGATAGTTATTTTCTTTCAGCACATAGAGCTAATTGACATAGATCCATTTTTTTCTTTTACTGCTTCTGCAAACAATTCCGTCATCAGAATAATTTCCCCTCATTGGAGCTGGTCTATCTTTCATCCTGCCCCATGTCTGACTTTGAAAAAGCTTTCTGTGTCTTCGATTTTTTGCAGTTTTATTATGAAATGTATAGGTGTCATTTATTTTTATTTATGAAATTTGGGCTCTGGTGGGCTCCTTAAATTGGTCGATTACCCCAATGCTTAATAGAAGAAAATGAAATTTTCTCTAAAACAAATATAGAGATTGGAAAAACAAGGTTACATTTTTCCAAGCAATGACCGGAAAACTATAATAATGTGTGTTATAGATATTGTCTGATAATTTCATTAACTGCAGCCCCTTAGGGTGTATTTCTGTCTTTGACTTGATCTGCTCATTCAGACTTCTATTGTTTTTTATCTTCTGTGCGTGTTTGTCTTAGAGTATGCTCAGTACGTTGTGCTAAAATAATCACGTACACAAATAATTTGATACCTAAGATGTCATTATCTTACTCCAGAGATTGTCATTTTCTTCTAGTAGACACTGTGGATATTAGCAGTCTAGTATGAAAATTAATTGCTTCTAGATGCTATAGAGGACCTATTGAGAAAAACTCAACACTGTTATTCTTAGTGCAGAGGTTTATATGTTCCTCACCCACAGCTGGATATGTTTCCTCAGGGTCTAAGTGTCTGGCAGTTGCTAGAATCCAACCTCAGTTCATTCACCTCTTCCAGTTCATTAACCTCTTCAAGTTCACTGACTGCTGAGTTCTATATTTAAATTTACAAGAACAAAAGTATTTAAAGTGGTTCAGCTCATGTGGCTCCACCTCAGAGGAGAGATAATTGGCCAGGGTTTCCAAGTGTGGTTGGCGTTGAATTTCAACTCCTGTTTCATCATTGTTGAATTTGTTCTTTAAATCTTAGTTTAATCTCTCAGATATCTAGTCCAGATCACTAAATAACGTCACAGTAAAAACAAATCAGAATCACCAGCTTTCTGTTTTTTCTCAATTTTTCTTGATCATTCTTCACTTTGAATTTTTAATAATGTGGTTTTGGTTCTTTTGTTTTAATTGCCTTTATCAGGTTTGGTCCAAATCAACTAGACTATAATTAACAAACTATAAAACTTGCATATATTATTTCTAAGCCCATTGAGATGATCAAATACTTTTCTCTTTGTAAAAATAATATAGTGAATTAAATCAATATTTCTAATATAGATCAACCTCACAGTCATGTAATAAATCTAACATTTTTATTTGTATTTTCCTATACAAACATACATGCATATATTGAATGATTTAATTTGCTGATGTTTATTTAAAAATTTTTCCATTTTTGGTCATCAGTGAAAATTTGTCTCAATATTTAAATTATCATAGTCTCATAGTTATTAGATTTTGTTATAACAGCTATGCTGTCCTCATTTTAATTTCTATACTATTTTTTCTTTTTAAATTATCTAAAAATCTGATTCAAAAAGACCTTGTTTTGGTTTTATGTAAATATTTGGCATATTGGCCATCACTAAATTAGTTTTATTAGCTCCCAATTGATATTCTTAAGCTATGAGATATCATAGATCGTATCCAGGAGTAAGTTTGATTAGCTTTAAGAAAGAATATAGTGAAGCTTTTGTGACTCCCCAGCATAGATTGAGATGTTTTTAATCATACTACATAAGAATGCACTTTTTAAGTAATAATCAATATTGTGACCTCAACTCAGGAAAAAAAAAGAAAAAACTTTATTTCTGTATCCTTTCCACTTTCACACCTTGCTTTGCAAGCAGCACTCTTTGAAGTGTTAGATTAGCTTCATTTCTTTTGCTGCTTTCAACAATTATAGATAAGTAAAATAAACCATTTTGACAGTGCACACACACAAGATGCTTGACAGATGTATTCTCATAATAGCCTTTAGTAAATAATCTCATCAATAACATTAGCTTATATCTGATACAATCTTATCCATTAAGATTGCAGGTAGAATGGGAGAGATTGCACATCAGTTGCTAAAGCTTCCCTTCCTTGTTGAAGCCATGTAAGACTGGGCTTTTCTCTGTGAGAACATTTTTGAAAACAAATTCAGTACCACTGTAGTTGGTCACGAGTCAAGTTTTCAAATTTCTCCTTGAACCGATTACACTTATTTTACAATTTCAATTATTTCAACAGAATACTCAATATAAAAACTATCCTACCATTTCTGGAAAATTCCTCATAATGCATTTCCTCATAATACATTGTTTAATTTTTCTATTTACCACTTATCACTGCCTAGAATAATATTACATATTTATTTATTTAATATATTTTCTTCATTTCTTTGTACTGCTTGAATATTAATTTTATCATGCAAATACTATGGCCAATAGTCAGAACCAACTAATTCCATTTTTATTTCCTCCTTCTTTACACTAACAGATAACCCACCAGGATTCCTTTCAAACTTGAGTGCATTTTAGCTCATTCTTTGGTTTCAACATAAATATGATATTTGATATCACTAACTAAAATACTGATTGGTAAGTTATTAAGTGCCATTTTCTACAAAATTCCAATAATTTTGTAAAATTCTCCTTGGATTGTATGAAAGGCCACATTATCAGCATATTAGCAGCATCAGATGAATAAGAACCTACAGACTAGATAAAATATTTTACTACATTACATAAAGATGTGTTTACATAAAATGTAACTACTTTAATAACATCTTAAAATTTTAGCAGGAAAATAAAATTTAATATTTTTCATGGTATAATGTCACAGATTAGCGACTCGGGTATTTTCGAATATGTCAGAAATATTTAAGGGATGTAGTCACAGAAAGAATGATCAGCAAATGGTCTGTGTGTATAGCTTAGCTGGTACTGACATTCAGGAAACATTCATGACAAACATCCGTGACATTCGAGCTGTCTTCAGAAGTTACTGGAAACTGCAAATTCTACTTTAACTCTGCTTACTTTAATTATTACTATTACGACTATTACTATTTTTAGTAAATTACTTGTGTTAAATGTTCTGAAAAAGGAAAAGTGTAAATAAACAAATGTCTATGAAATTGAGTGTATGTCTAATTTTTTAGTGTCTAATATCAATTAACCCCCTGATATAACTTTAAAATGTAATAATTACTCACAATGGACAAGTGGAAATTGAAATTAAAAACACAATACCATTTACATTAACACTCAACAAATTAAATATTTAGGTATAAATATAACAAAATATATACGAGATCTATATGACAAAAACTACAAGACTGAAAAAAAACAATCAAAGAACTAAATAAATAGATAGTCCATGTTAATAGACAGACAATATGATCAAGATGTCGATTTTTTCCAAATTGATCTATAGATTCATTGCAATCCCAATCAAAATGTCAGTAAATTATTTTGTGTATATCAACAAACTGATTCTAAATTTTATATGGAGAAGCAAAAGATCCAAAATAGCCAGCAAAATATTGAAGGAGAAGAACACTGTTGGAGGACTGACACTACCCAACTTTAAGACTTGCTATACAGCTACAGTGTTAAAGATAGTGTGGCATTGGAAAAGAATAGACAAATAAATCAACAGAACAGAACAGAGAGCCCAGAAATAGATCCATGTAAATATAGTTCACTGATATTTGAGAAAGAAGCAAAGGCAATACCATAAAGCAAAGATAATCTTTTCAACAAGTGGTGCAGGAACAACGGAATGTCCACTTGCAAAAAAAAAAAGATCTAGATATAGAACCTCACAAAAATCAACTAAGAATAGATCAAAGACGTAACTATAAAATGCAAACTCTAAAAGTCCCTAAAGATAACATAGGAAAAAACTTAAATGACCTTAGATACAGTTATGATTTTTTAGAAATAATACCAAAGACATGATCCATGAAAGAAATAATTGATAAACTGGGCTTTATTAAAATCAAAATATGATAATTAAAAACTTAAACAACAAGGTGCCTTTTTAAATTAAATAATTTGTATTTTGATATATAATGTACATATTATTCTCTTTTCTTTCTTTCCTTTCCTTTTTCTTTTTTTTTTTTTTTGGTATCGTTCTGTTGCCTGGACTATAATACGTTGGTGTCATCATAGCTCACTGCAACCTCAAACTCCTGGGCTCTAGTGATTCTCCTCCCTCAGCCTCCCAAGTAGCTGGGACTACAGGTGCATGTCACCATGCCTGGTTAATTTTTTTGCTTTCTGTAGAGACGTAGAGACAGAGTCTTACTATGTTGCTCAGGCTAGTCTCTAACTCCTGGCCTCAAGCAATCCTCCTGATTTGGCCTTTCAAAGTGCTAGGATTACAGGTGTGAGTCGCCACACCCAGCCATATGTAATGTAAATTACTCTTATATACGTGTGAGTCTACTAGTTTTTTTATGTAAAATTTGATATTAAATATGCTCTCATTCTTCCACTTATGCTCATTCTCTTTCTCTCTCTCTCAAACATTATATTAAGCCACATGAATTCTTGCAGCTGTAAAAGACAGCAATTGTTTACATAGTAATATCTACCCTATTTTGTTCCTTGCCCTTCCTTTATTAACAGCATAAATCAGAGCTACTTTTATAATAAACAATTCTCTATGTCAAAATAAAGTATCTCCATAAATAAGTAATTTTATCTATGGTTTAATTTGAATCATAATGTGATGAACAGAAGAATAGGGACCCTCATATACTTACAAATTTTTCTTTAGCATCTTATCTATTTGAGATTGGTTCTGAATAGTAAAGAAAAACTATGTATTTTTCATTTGCAAATATTTTCCGATTCACAAGGAATATAAAAAAATAAGAGGAATTATAATACAGCCAAATTATGTTGTAATAAGGACACCAACAAGGGAAAGTAAGATTTCAGAAGACTGTTTTGGTTGGAGAAAATCACACAAAATTACATGTACAACACTGAAAGATAGGGTATTATTTCAGCAGAAAGGTATTAGTTCATTAATGCTCACAATAACAGAACTGAGAAAGGGTGAATAATACAACAGTCTAAATGGTGGACAAGAATAGATATGTCATTTGAAAGTGCAGCTGGGGCAAAATGTAATGTAGAAAAAAAGAGAGGGTGATAGAGATTAAAATGTTTAGATTTGATTCAGTACACTATTGAGATATTACTGAAGGTTTAAGATTAAGAGTAAAATATTCATATATTTAGTCTAAGTGAGTTTATCTGGGTAAGAGAGATGGAAAAAGAGAAGACAACAACAAGCAGCTAGACTAGTTAAGAGGCTATGCAATAGCTCAAGGAAAAGCTAACATAGATTTCAGTCACATTTATATTATCTTGAAAAATCTTGCATGTAACACTGATAAAATAAATATTTTGAAAGCTAGTAGACTAAATATAGAATGCAGTTGTTCTGGGGTACTTCCTCTTTTAAAGTAGAGGTCAAACACAATAATAGCACATAAGTGGAACATAGCCTGGGGGTGTTTTTTTTGGCTTGTATACTGCAAAAAAATTGAATATTTCAAAATAAAGATAGTCTCTCTAGTTCATTAACCCATAAGTTTCTATTGTTCTATTTGTGCCCACCTTCTGATATTTATTTACTCAGTAAAGTCTACCCTGACTAATTAAAAGTAGAGCCATGCACAAAACCCCACGTACTTTACTGTACATGTTGTTATTTTATTATTTTATAAATTCTTATTTTTAGATAATTATTGTCTCAGAAGAAATTGCAGAAATTGTATATTGAAATATTATGTCTTGCCCAATTTTAGTTTATTTTTTTTCTTCTCTCTTATCACATAATAAATACTATAATGCAGCTGCTTAATATTTCATTGTCTGTATTCTCTTTCCCCAACACATCCTACTAGAAAGAACTCTACAATGGGAAGAATCTTTGTTTTGTTCACTGATATATAGAGCTCAAAATTTTGCCTGCCACATAAGAACTTCAATAAACATCCATTAAGAATGTGGCCAATATAATAATAACTAATACTAATATGGTGTTTATTATTTTCCACATACAATTTAATTATGTTATTATAAATATTAACTTATATCTTAAAAATCAAAACCCTGTGAAGTCAGTACCAACAATATTTTTACAGTTATTATTTGTAGGTCTTAGCTTAAATTCAACTAAATTTCTTACCTCTGATTAAGATGTCTATTGTATTTGTGGTTTCAAATTTGGGAAAAAGTATTGGAAAAGTGAATGACATTTTCCAGGCAACAAAAGACATTTCAGGTTTTAGTAGACTTGCTATCCTCTGTAAACATATTTTTAAATATGTGTGATGGGTGGATGAGGTTGTACATTGTATTTTCTCTCATCTTATTTTGGGAGCGATAATACGTTCACTGTTAATCCACATTAACTATTTATAGAATATGCTAAATATTGATATGTAGTAACAGCAATAAGACAATCTCCCTGTTTCTTAGTAATTCAGTATATACTTTATGAACAAGAAAACAAACTGTAATATAGAATAGAACTGAAAAGGAAAAAATGAACAACAGTGTGTTATAAAGATTAAGAGGGTTGAATGCACACACACACAAATACATTCTCAATTTCATGTGAATGTTTCTCTGTCATTAAAATTCAATTTAAATAGTGTATAGAGATACAGGTAGAATTATTTAGCATTCATTTCTGTGTGAGGGAATTTTGCCTGTATCTTCATTCAAGAAGAAACTATGTTAACTCATATGCCCTAGGGCTAGGCTATATTTTGGCTGCTTATTCATCAGAGTAACAAAGATGAAAATATTAACTTAATTTTATATTTTGAAGAAGTCTTTATGAAACCCTCTAAGATCTTGACAGTGTACTGATACCGCAAATGGCTCTGGAGAAACCTAAGGCCAATCTGATATTTTATTTTATGACTTCGAACATTGGACATATTTGTGAAATTAGGACATATGGAAGTTTTAAAAAAGCAGCATTTATATTTATTATAGACACTTATATACTAGAACTTTCCTATGCAATCTTGACATATCATTATTCTACTTAAAAATTGCTTAAATTTTTGTAAAACAATTTTTTACATAGGAAGAGGTTCAAATGATTTCTTCTTTATTTGCAAGGTCTCATAAAAGTAATAGAATTTGTTTGTATTTTTATAATTCTGAATCAATTATTCTTGATATAAGATGCTCTCTTTCCATTTAAAAACTAATGTTTTATTTTCATCTTTCTTGTGTTTTCTCAGTATCCTGCATATCTACTTTATGATCTTCTTTCATTAAAGTGAGTTCCTCATTTTTTTTAAACTCCTTTTTTTTAAATTCCTCCTAATATTTAGTTACGATTTTCCTTTGCCTTAGGGCAGAATTTTTCTGGAGCTTATTTTGTTTTGGTTTGTTTTAGTAAGTTCTCTTTCTCTTAATCTCTTTTTCTTATTAGAATGTATATGTTTCTCTTATGGGTTAAAAATAATTTATCATTTATTGTGGTTCCTCAAGAACATAAACATAGAATTATCATATCATCCCTTAATTCCACTTCTGGGTATATACTCAAAAGAATTGAAAAGAGGGAATCAAAGAGATATCAGAAATATTATAGCAGCATTATTCACAGTAGCTAAAAGGTGAAAATTACTATAATTCCCATTGAAGAATAAATGGATAAACACAGTATGGCACATACCTAAAATTGGATATTATCCTGCTTTAAAAAGGAAGGAAATTCTGGTACATGCTATAAAATGAATGAACCTTGAAGATACTATGTTTAGTGAAATAAGCCAGTTACAAAATTGCTAATATTATATGATTCCATTTACATGAGTTACCTAGAGTAGTAAAACTCACAGAGACAGAAGTTACAATGTTTGAAGGGATGGAGGAATGGGAGATTTTTTTTTTTTTTTTTTTTTTTATGAGAATGGAGCTTCAGTTTGGGAAGATGAAAAACTTCTGGAAATGGGTGATGGTGGTACTTGTATAACAATGTTAATGTAACTTATGCCACGGAACTGTACTTTTAAATATGGTAAAAATGGTAAATTTTATGTGATATATGTTTTAACTAAATAAAGCAGTTATTTATTATTAAATAATTTAAATTTCCTGGACAAGACATTCACTCAATGAAAGAGTCATAAAAGAGAGGTTCAAGCGGTTTTCCAGGGTAATTGATTTACTTTAATTTTCCTTTTGGAACAGTTTTAGGTTTCTAGAACAGTTGCAAAGGTGGCTCAGTGAGTTCTTACATATCCCATCCCAGTTTCCCCTATTATTAACATTTTATACTATCAATAATATGATGCAGTCATTATAATAATGAACCTATGGAGATATGCTTAAACCAAAGTCCATACTTTACTTAGATTTTCTTATTTTTTACCTAACGTCTGTTTTCTGCTCAGAATCCCATCCAGTATACCACGCTACACTTAGTCATCATGTCTCCTTAGACATTTCTAAGCTGTGGCAATTTCTCGTACTTTGTTTTATATGACTTAAGAGTTTTGAGGAAGACTGGTTAGATGTTTTGTAGAATATCCCTAAATTAGGGTTCCTCTGATATTTTTCTCAATACTAGATTGAGGTTAGGAGTTTTCAGGTGGAAAATCACAAAGGTAAACTGCCATTCTGGTTACACCATAACAAGGGTACACGCTAGCTAGCTGGCTATGTTAACCTTGATCACCTGGCTGAGGTAGTGTTGGTCAGATTACTTCACCGTGCAGTTACTCTCTCCTGCTTCCCTGGTGTATTCTGAAAGAAATCAACACACATTTAAGGGGTTAGGAATTATGATCTCCATCTTTAAGGGTGGTGTATATAAATAAATTTTAAAAAAATTCTTCTTCATGGGAGATTTGTCTATCTCCACTTATTTATTTTTCAATTATTTATTTATGTTCAGTGTGGATTCATGCATGTTTATTTTATAATTTTGATTATAAACAATACATTATTTAAATTTTGCTCAAAAATCCCAGCTTTTTTAACAATAAAATATAAGTTTAATAAGAAACTTCAGCAAGTTTTCTGTATACATTAATATGTAAAAGTCAATTTCCTTTTTGTGTACTAGCAACGAACAATTAGAGGATTACAATTAAAATAAGAGAATATCAATTTTAATAGCATCAAGCATATGGAGTAATTTGAAATAAACCCAGCATAAGATGCGCAAAATATCTGTGGCTAAAACTACAAAACTTTGTTGAGAGATATGAAAGAAGTCTTCCAATGCCAGCTTTTTCTGGAAGCTCTTACAGTTGTTTCCCTTGTCTTTTTGACATATTTTTGTCATTCCGGGTTCTTTTCAGCACTTCCTAACTTTCTGGCACCACAAGAGGCTTGTCTTGTGTTTTCATTGCATGAGCCCCAGAAATAGCCATTTCCCAAAGGGCCTTGTTTTCCTTTACTGGAGAAGGCTAATAGAAACCAAGATCTGAGCACTGAGGGTGCTCGTTGCTACAGGGGTATTGTTGCATCTGTGCCCTTACAGCTAACAGAGCAAGGAAATATATTTGTGCTTACTAGTGTGTGTGTACATGCATAACTATTATTGTTTTTATAGGGATATATCTGTTTCTTTATTAAGTTAAACACGAGATTTTAAGCTGTTGTATACAAATCTAACTTAATATTACATCATTCTAGCAATCCTCTTGCTTGACAGTAACTTCACACTCAGATAGTGAGAAACCTGGCTTCCATCATACACTATCTACCTACTGAATTGTTCATTTGCAGTATATTCATATACTGATTTCAGAATTGTTGATGCTACCCTGTGGGAAACAATTTTACTAGCTAGAATATAGTTCTTATATGTTCTTCCTTTTGACTTGAATCTTACAATCTCCATTCATTTCCAAATTATTTAGGTCATTACCTCTTCAACTATCCACTTTAGTGAGGCTATTGTATATATTTTTCAGCTTTATTGAGGTATAATTGAAAAGTAAAAATTTCATATAATTCATATAATTAAAAATGTTATGATGTGAGATATATACACATTGAGAAATAATCACCAAATCAAGTATCTATCACCTCATAGTTACCTTTTTTCTTCTTCTTCTTTTTTTTTTTCTCTTTTTTTGATGGGAGCTCTTAACACTTGCTACCATCTTAGATAATTTTAAATATAAAATGGAGTATTAATAACTATAGTCACATCGTTGAAAATTATATCTCCAGAATGTATTCACCTTGTATAACTGAAACTGTGTGTCCTTTGACAAACATTTTCACATTTCCCTGCCCCCCCCAACCCTTAGGAACACTTTTTGATAATGTTATACTATTAGGTTTTTTTGTTTGTTTGTTTGCTTTTTTTTTTGTCACTGGCTATATTCCATTCTGGGATTCTTCAAACTTCTATTTGATTTTAATTGCACTGCTTATGTTCAGATTTTCTCTTTATAGTGTAAAGTTTTATGAGTTTCAATAAAGGCATAGTGTCATGTACTCACTATTTCAGTATCGTACAGAGTAGTTTCCCTGTCTTAAGCAATTCACTATGCTTTATTATTCAAGCTCCCTGTCCCTTTCTCCAAACCCATGGTGACCATTGATCTTTTTACTGTCTCTATCATTTTGCTTTTCCCCCAAAATGTCATATAAATGTAATCATACAGTGTGTAGCCTTTTTATATTGGCTTTTTTTCTCACTTAACAATATGCATGAAGGTTTACAAATGTTTTTACCTGGCTTGATATCTCATTCTTTTTATTGCTGTCTAGTATTCTGTTGTATTGTATCACATTTGTGTTTTTCTGTTCACCTACTGAAGAACATCTCAATTGCTTATAGTTTTTGTCAACTACGAATAAAGCTGCTTTAAATATCCATATGCAGATCTTCATGTAAACATAACTTTTCAAATCATTTGGGTAAAAACATAGGAGTGTAATTGCTGGGTCATAATGTAAAACTATGTTTATCTTTGCAAGAAACAGACAAATTGTCTCCCAAACTGACTACACAATTTTGAATTTTCACTGGCAATGAATAATTGTTTACCTTTCTCTGCATCCTTGCTCACAATTGGTATCATCAGATTTTTTAGATTTTAGTCATTCCAATAGATATGTATTAGTATCTCATTCTTGTTTGAATTTATGTTTTACTAATAAAAATGTGTGTTGAGCATCACTTTATGTACTTATTTGACATTTGTATATCTTTTTTTGGTTAGGTGTGTCTTCTGATATTTAGCTTATTTTTTAATTGAGTTGTTTGTTTCTTGTTGTGTTTCAAGAGTTCTTTGTATATTTTGGATACAAATCTTTTATTTGATAGGTGATCTACAAATATTTGCTCCCAATGTGTTCCTTGTCTTCCCATCCTCTTAATGTCTTTTGCAGAGCAGATTTTTTTTATTTTAACAAAGTTTCTCTTATTAATTTGTCTTATGTAAACTATAATTTAATGTATGTCTTAATATTGAAGGCAAAAAACCCCACTAAGTTATTTCTAGTTCTTGAAAATAAAGATATTTTGATACCATATTTTAAAATATTTATTTCTTTTTGTATCTATTTTTCTTTTATTCTATCAGTTATCGATTTAAGTATTTGTTTCCCTATTCATTCTTTCAGCAGTATTGGGAAAGTTGCTTTATTTACTATTCTTTAAGTCCCTCTTCAAATTTCTGAAATACCATGATTGAGAAATTAGTTCAAACTATTTTTCTCTCTTGTTCATTATTCAGGTACCTACAATACCCATGCTGTCAATCCTTCAATCCCTTCACCAACTCACTTTTTACTTAATGACATTCGTTCCTACATAATTCAATCTGTTATATAGCTTTAAGAATAGGGATATTTAAATAAAATTGGAGTGAGAACATTCAAACACTATGATGATATTTTTACTTGTTTTTTGCTTTGATAATTTGCATGGCTCATTTTTATATTGTATCTTTTGCTGAGATTAGAAATAGTATGGTAGGCTGAATAATGCCTTCCCTAAATTGGTCTTAAACCATACAACATGAAAATGTGTTATCTTGCTTGGTTAAAGTGATTCTGTGGAGGTGATTACATTAAGAATCTTCAATGAGGGGATTATCCTGGATTATCCCAGTGGGCCCAATGTAAGCACAAGGGTCCTTGTAAAAGGTAGACAAAAATATTAAAGTGAGAAAGGAATAGTGACGTGAAGAGTAGAGTTGGCATGATGTGCTTTAAAGATGATAAAAAGAATCACAAAACAAGGAATGCAGGTAGCCTCTAGCTGACAAATGCAAGGAAATAGAACCTCCTCTAGAGTCTCCAAAAGAAATACAGTTCTGATTTTATCCCATAAGAAACTTTTCAGATTTCTGACTTCTAAAGCAGTACGATAGTAAGTTTGTGCTGTTTTAAGCCGTGAAGTTTGTAGGAATTTGTGATACCAGCAACAGCAATATAGACACTATTTAATTTTCCAAGTTTTTGTGCAGTATAATGAAAATTGGATCTAATGTTTTCTCTTTTTTTCAACTAAAAAGTTATGGTAAAGAATATGGTACGTATGTTTTTAAATGTTATCCTTTGTGTTGAAATGTAAAAAGTATTTTTTCTGGAAACTCATTGACATCTAATTTCTTGGGGATATAACAAAAATGTGCCACAAAATCAGTAAATAGTCCTTGGAAGGGAAGCTACAGAATGTCTATTTTTCCATAATGACATTAGCTCTTAAAGTACTTAGAAGAGAGCTAACAATGGAAAGATTCAGAAAACATAATATAAAAAAAGATCTTCTACATGTGGCTGTCCAGTTTTCCCAGCACCATTTATTGAATAAGGATTCTTTTCCCCAGTGCATGTTTGGGATCCACACCTTTCACCTCTCACAAAAATCAACTCACACTGGGTAACAGATTTATACCTAAGGAGTGAAACTATTAGAATTCTAGAGGAGGATGTTGGAAATACTCTTCTAGACATTGGCCTAGGCAAAGAATTTATGAAGAAGACCCCAAAGGCAATCACAGCAACAACCAAAATAAATAAATGGGACCTGATC
>CAUYRB010051344.1:0-21703 GCA_963574695.1 Propithecus perrieri | reverse complement strand
TAAATATTTGAGATGATAGATATGCTAATTGATCTGATCACTATACATTAAAAAATTACTATGTACTCCATAAATATGTACAATTATGTCAAAAAACAAAAATTATACAGAAAAATATTAAACAAAATAAGAATTTCAAGGAAACCTCCAAAAGAGAATAAAAATGAGGGGGACTATTCCTAGCATTTTTTATAGAACAATATAAAGCTCCAATAATCAGAAGTGTGGCCCTAACACAAGAATAGACAAAAGAATCAATGGAAAAGAACAGGAAGTCTAGCAATAGACCCCAATGCATACAGAATTTGGTATATGATAAACAGGGCATCTCAAACCAGTGAGGAAAAGATGGGCCACTCAAAATAATGTCTCGAGAAAACTAGAGAGACCTTTTTCAATAAAATTAAGTGGGATTCATGCCTCATGCTGTAAACCAGGTAAATTCCAAAGGAGTAAAGATTTAAATTTAAAAAATGAAATAAAAATACTAGAAAAAATAAGGAAGACTGTCTTTATTAACTTGGAATGGGGCAGCCTTTCTATTTTAAAATCTGGAGTCATGAAGGATATTCTATTATCAAGCCTGGTTGTTTGATGCCATGTAGATAACAAAATTGTAACTGCTACAGACTACGGTGACTGTGTTGGGAAAGTCATTTCTGTACTGCTGCGCATGGGTTTGAACAGATTAACTCAAATATTATGAATACAGCAAACCTGCATTACGTTCGCCAAGCATGCAATATAGTCATGGCATCTGCACTTTTATCAGGAATATTATAAATACATGGCTAATTTCTCCCATATGCTATTATTTCATCTGAAAAGTTTTCATACTCTTAATAGCAACACATTTGATAAATAAATCTGGTCTTACTGAAATATGACATATATTTTAGTTGATCATTGCAGAACTTTATTTGGTCATTCAAGAGAAGGATATGACTACCTCTGCTTCTCCTGAAATAAATGAATCTCTACCTCACAGAGGAAAAAAAAAAATTAAACAACATTTTTTGCAATCCCTTCCACTGTTTGACTTCAGATAGAAACAACAATATGAGAGATCTCAATTAAAGCAGTTTGAGGGAAAGCTCAAGGTATTGTGCCTTGAATCTTTTCAGTAAATCTTTTCAAGTTAAGCCTACCTCCTGAGCACCTGAGTACATATTTCAATACATTTGGTTAGTAGAAGGTTTCCTTTTTGGCCTCAATATCACATTTAAACCAGCTGGAAATTTTAGAACAGTCCAAGAACATACTGTGTTAAAAGACTGCTATTTCCATGGAAATCTGGACAAGGGTCAGCTGGCATATATTATAAATAGTTTCCCATGATATACCTAAATTAGAGATTAATTGAACTTATAATAATTGAATCGATTTACTTAGAAAATGTTTTTCATGACGGTATTCACAGGCACTTGGGGAGGGGGCAGGGGGCAGAGGGCAGGGGTGCTCCATTCTGGTACTCTTTGCTCTAAGGCTGAAAATAAGATACTCTTTGGACCATTGTCAATGGCACTTGCTCTCCAGCTAGTCAAAGGAAGAGAAAAGAATACAAATAAAGGCTGCCAAATTACAAGCTAAGACTTTACCAAGAAAAATAAAATGGTACAACAAAACTCCTTTACCTCAATGAGAACAGAGATTCATCCCCTCAGCCTAAACATCTGCCTTCTAAAATTACTAAAGTAAAATAAAGTACTAGATCTGGGTGACATGTCAAAGGTGAAAGGGACCTTATTTTGCACCGTAATCAAGAAAAACAGTCACGGTCAGACTGTTAGGTAGAAGCTCTAGGTCAAGGCCTCAGGTTTCCAGACTCCTATATCACCGTGTTCATTGCCCTGTCTGAGGGAGAGTTGCTCATCTCACCAGTGAGTTGCTCATCTAAATTGCACCCTTTGTAATAGAAGCCTCAGTCTCAGAAATTTTAACTTGTCACCAGTATGATGAAGCAGGAGATTCTACAATGACAAAGTTCTGAGAAACAACAAAAACGGGAAAACTAAAAGTTGGAGAACGAGAAAGTATAGATTTCTTTAGGTGTGGTACAGGAGCTCTGCTTAGAGACAACCTTTCCAAGTTACTAGAAAAAGAAACATCTTTAGAGCAAGAAGAGTGAGTTCTCTGAGCTGCAAAAGTCTGATGTGCTATTTTTTGGGAAAAATCCATTTTCTTTTTTGATTTTATGTTTACAAAGAAGGCTTCACCACACATGCAGACTCAATCTTGTCAGAGGTCTGTTTTCTACTCTAAATTAATATACTGATAATCTAGTCTATTCATCATTCTCTTCTTAGAGGATTGCAACTTCATCCCCAACCTAAATTTCTAAACTTTTAATTTCCAAAAATGCAACACTAAGATCATGATGATACCCACCCTCCAAGCCACAGACCCTATGGGCATTCTCAGTCCTACCCACCTTTGTAACAATAACTCCATATCTTTCTCAAACATCTGCTTGGTCACATAGGGAGGAATACACCTCTAACTTCATTCTGAGAAGAAATTCCCACCTCTAATGACAAAATTCTAAACCCCTAGACCACTGGAATCACAATTCCTTCCAGGGAATACTCTGTTTTTTAATTGGTGAGTATATGTACAACTTTTGTTATAAATACTTTAAATTTAGGGATTATTTTTAAAATACCTCTCATAAGGGAATTCTAAAAGCAAAGAAACGAATACATGAATATGTAAACATATGACATTTAGAAATATTTACCAGTTTCTTTTTCCCTATTCTATCATGAAAACAGCATGTTTGGCTCTTTGATGAGCCAAGACTGAGCCCCTCTATTTAGAGTTTGTCTGCCATACCACCTGCTTAGGTCACCATGGGTGGTAAAGCAAGAATCTTATTAAATTTTAGTTCAGCTGTGATAATGCTATGCCCTTTATAACCTTGGTGGCTTAGACAACCCCCTGGAGTTTCTTAGTCATTATGAGCTCAGTGTTTCTAACAGGGACATATGGCACAGCCTCGAATACTCCTTTAGCTCACATCAGATGCTAACAACGCTATTTCAGAAGTGGGGAATGGGAGGAGCAGTGGGGTGGTGGATGCTTTTCTCCTTGACCTTTCTAAGAAGCATTTCTTTACATTATTTGCTTTGTTCTAGACCAGAAAATACATAGGCAGTTGGGGGAGGCTCTAGGTTGATGACTTCATCAGTTCCATTTCTGCTTTTAAGCTGGCTAGGTTTGTTTGAAGCTGGCTGGAAGAACAAGACAGAGGCCATTCTTGTTCTGCTTATAAGCAGCGCAATGTCACAGTATGGCCTCTTTTCTTTCAGGCAGGATCCCTTTGAGACATTCCTGGAAAAGCAACACAGTCTATGAACATCAGGAAAGCATGCTGACTTCAGGCAATCTGGCAAAATACTGGGGGCACCAGTGAAGTAAAAACCTTATTATTAGCAGAGTCAAGACTCTCTCTAGTCAAGTAGCTTTGCCCTACACTATAGATTCCTTCTGAGTAACTATAATGACTGCATATTTTATTAATATGTAGGTTTAGGCATTATAGGTGGATTTATGATTTGTTTAGGGAAAGAAATTTAGGAAAGACATTTAGAAAACCAGAGTTTAGGGCTTTTGTCCATAAAAAATGATGTATTCACGTAAGTCCCTAAATATCTACACAACAGATATCCCTAACAACTGCAAAAGAAATAGGCCAGGTAGTACCCAGGTGCTGGCCAATTTCACCCTTTGTACTTATAAGCACTCATATTTTGCCAAAATAATTTAATAAATTTTTATGTGCAATCACAATAATTTCACATTATGAAAAACACTGAAAGAATCTTGAATCTATTTATTTATTAATTCACTGGAAAAAGAATGCATCTTATTTGGTAGGTTTATTTAAAAAAAAAAACCTAAAATTAAATGTTCTTAAAAATTCGTAGAGCACAAGCCTAATCTAAATGATAATATGCCAGTTAATTTAAACTGATGAAAGCAATATTTTCAAATATATTAATATTTCATTTGGCTATTTTAGGTAACATTGATGGATAGAAATATGATTGATGATACCGTCTTTACATTTGAAAGCAAATATCGATAATAAAAATTAAAAGCCTTGCCTAGTTTGTTATTTTTCTTTGTCCACTTTCTTCATTTTCTACAGAGAACTCTATCTCTCTATATGCATTATCTATTAATCGTTCATTCATTCATTCTCCCACAAGTATTCATTGAACACCTACTATGCTCCAGGCACTATTCCAGGGGTTGGGATGTAGCTATGAGGAAAAAAACTCTTCTCTCATGGAGCTTATATTCTAATGGAGGGAGATAGAGACTAAGCAAACAAATATTAAATATATAATGTGTCATATTGTGTTAAGTGCTATGAAGAAGCATAAAACCAGGTGAGGAGGAGGGATCTGGCTGACAATTTTGAAAAGTGATCAGGGAACACCTCTTTGATAAGGCTGCATTTGAGGAGAGACCTGAATCATGTAAGGGAATGAGTCTTGGCTATATCTTAAAAACAGTGTTCCAGGCTAAGGAAGCTATATTTTATAACCTAAGGGCAGAAGCACACTTGGCTTATTAGAAAAACAGCAAGGTAGTTAGAAACGAGTAGTAACAAGACAGAGTATGGCAGAGGGTGAGGTCAGATAGGTTGCCAAGGATCCATTCATGCATGGCCAGAAAGTTAGGTAGGTAGAGGTCTCCGGAAGAGAGGGAAGAGAGAATGGGGAACAGGTGATATTAGAAAAGATAATGGCTGAGGCTTTCTAAAACTTGGCAAAAAGCAGATTCAAGTAGATCTCTGAACCTAAAACAAGGTAAATAAAAGCACGATGTAGTAAAAATGCTGAAAATCAAAGTTAAAGAGAAAATATTAAAATAAATCTGAGAGAAAAGACATTAACTTCAAAGGAGCAAATATTAGACTGACAGCTAACTTCTCAAAAGAATTAAGAGAAGCCATAAGAAAATGGAATGGTATCTTCAAAGTGCTAAAAGAATACAGCTGTAAATCTAAAATTCCCTACCAGTGAAATTACTCTTCAATAATAAAGTGAAGATAAGACATTTTTTTATTTCATGCAGAGAATTTTTCAATGGTCTAATTTAAAAAGAATATAGCTCCCAGGTGTATTCAGTTCCCAGATGGAAGCTCAAAGATGCAGAAAGGAATAAAGAATAATGAAAAGGGAAAACATGGATAAATCTAAATGGATGTTAACTGAATATAGCAATAGCTATATTAGGAGATTTTAAATATATATAAAATGAAAATATGTGACAATAGCATATAAGCTATATTTATATCAAAGAAGACTTTTTTAAGGCAAACATTACTAGAAATAGGTATACAGTTATCCCTCAGTATTTGTGGGGATTGGTTCCAGGACCTCCCGCAGATACCAAATCTGCAGATGCTCTAGTCCCTAATATAAAATGGCATAGTATTTGCATATGACCCATGCACATCCTCCTACATACTTTAAATCATCTCTAGGTTACCTCTAATACCTAATACACTGTCAATGCTATGTAAACAGTAGTTATACTGTATTGTTTAGGGAATAATGACAAGAAAAAAAGTCTGTATGTGTTCAGTACAGATGCAATTATTTTTCAAATATTTTTGATTCACAGTTGGTTGAATCCATAGATATACAACCAATGGATATGGAGGGTCAACTGTACTTCAATATGATAAAAGTTTAAGTTCTCTAGTAAAAGATAATAATTCTATATTCTATGCACCTAATAACATAGCCCCAAATTATATATTAAACAATATTGACAAAACAAAATAGAGAAATTTAAAAATCATAGTGAGAAATCTGAACATACCTTTCTCAGGTATATCACACAAAATCATTTATAAGGACATATAAGACTTGAACAACACAATTTACACATTTGACCTAATAGTCACATATATAATACTCTACCTTAAAATTACAAAATACACACATTGTTTTCAAATATGCAAGGATCATTATCAAAATCAACCACATGTGAAAGCAATTGCAACAAATCTCAGAGAACTGAATTCATGCAAAATAAGTTCTTTAACCATAAAGGAATTAGACTGGAAATCAATAACAAAAATATACCTAGAAAATCCATAATGCTTGTAAATTAAAAAATATACTTCCTAATAACTCATGGATCAAAGAAAAAATCACAATGGATATTAGAATATATTTTGAAGTAAATGTTCATAAAAATTTATGAGATACATTTTCCTCTTAGATGCATTTCTAAGAGGAAAATTTATGGCTCCAAAATTTATATATTATAAAAGAAAAGCTGAAAAGCAATGAGCTAAATCTCTAAAATAAAAAGTTATAAATGTAAAGTACATGTAAATGTACTTAAATGTAAAGATAATAGAAGTAATGAAATAAAAAGATAACAGCAACAAATAAAACAGGAAATAAACATACAACAGAGAAGAGCAACAAAGACAAATGTTGGTTCTTTGAAATGACATATAAATTTATAACCCCGCCATGGACAATAATAAAGAAATACAAGAGAGCAAGCTTACATAACCAATATCAGAAGTAAAAGAGGGATATCACTACAGAGCTTACAGACATTCAAACAATAATAAGAGACCATTGTCAACAAAATATTCATTTGTAAAAAAAATCATCAAGCTGTATGCTTAATATTATGCATATTACTCTGTCATACTTTAATTAAAAAGTCAAGAAAACAAGTATCTTATAAAAACTGACAGTACAAAAACAAAATGTGAATAGTCCCATATTTATTTTAAAATTGAAGAAATAATTTAAATCTTTCCAACAAAGAAAACTGTTAGGTCCAATAGTTTGCACTGGTTGATTCAAACCAAAACTTAAGAAGAAGAAAAAAACCCACAAATCTTACACAAATTCTTCCATAAAATGGAAAAGAGGAGAATAGAAAATACCCCCCAGATCATTTTATAAAGTTAGCATAACCATGATACTAAAGCATGACAAAAGCATTAGTAGAAAGAAAAATTACAGCCCAATCTCATTTATAAACATAGAAGCTAAATGTTAGTTAAATGAATACAGAGATATGAGGATTCTTCAAAAAGTTCATGGAAAATGTACATTATGCAAAAACTATGCATGGATTTCAAAATTTTCCTGTACCAATTTAAATTCATACTAACCTGTTATATTAACATGTCTGAACAGGATCTAGTTTGAGGCACTAAGAGGGATAAGACATCAGTTTGAAAAGAGCCCCTGTCAGAGCAACACGAATTCTGCTAAAAGTGAAGCAAGAACAAACATCACATATATGGTGAAACTCAGGTAGAAGAACGGTGAAATCACTGATGCTTCATGAAAAGTTTATGGGAACAGTTTCCCAAAGAAATCAGCAGTTTACTGATGAGACAATGGCAAAGATGAAGCCCACAGTGGCAGACCATCTACATCAATTTGCAAGGAAAAAAATTAACCTTGTTCATGCCCTAATAAGGGGACCGATGATTAATAGCATAAACAATAGCTAACACCATAGACACCCCAACTGGTTCAGCTTACACAATTCTGACTGAAAGATTAAAGTTGAGCAACTTTCCACTTGATGGGTGCCAAAACCATTGCACCCAGGCCAACTGCAGAGAAGAGCAGAGATTTCAATGAATGTTTTAAACAAGTAGGATCAATATCCTAAAGTATTTCTTCAAAAAACTGTAACAGGAAATGAAATATGGCTTTACTAGTACAATTCTGAAGTCAAAGTACAATCAAAGCAATGGCTAGCAGGAGGTGGAAGTGGTCCAGTCAAAGCAAAAGCAGACCAGTCGAGAGCAAACGTTGAGGCAACAGTTTTTGAGGATGCTCAAGGCATCTTGCTTGTTTACATCCTGGAGGGCCAAAGAACAATAACATCTGCTTACTATAAGATTGTTTTGAGAAAGTTAGCCAAAGTGTTAGCAAAAAAACACCCAGGAAAGCTTCTCCAGAAAATCCTCCTCCACCATGACAGTGTTCCTGCTCATTCTTCTCATCAAACAAGGGCAATTTTGTGAGAGTTTCGATGGGAAATCATGAAACATCCACCTTATAGTCCTGATTTGGCTCCTTCTGACTTCTTTTTGTTTCCTAATCTTAAGAAATCTTTCAACGGCACATATTTTTCTTCCATTAATAATGTACAAAAGAAATCATTGACGTGATTAAATTCCAAGAACTCTCAGTTCTTTAGGAATGAACTAAATGGATGGTATCATCAATTACAAAAGTCTCTTGAACTTGATGGAGCTTATGTTAAGAAATTAAGTTTATATTTTTTATCTTTTAATCTTTTAATTTTATCTTTTAATTCCATTTTTTCATGAAGTCCCCTCATATGTAAGAAAAAAAGCTAAATACATAATGATTAAATTGGATTTATTTCAGAAATGGAAGTTTAGTTTAACATTCAAAACTTCAATCAGTAATGCAACTGATCTACAGTGACAGAAAGTAAATCAGTGTTTGCCTGGGGGCGGGTGTGGAGGGGGTGTGGGAGGGAAGGGGCTGCAGAGAGGGATTATAGAAGGAATGAGGAAACGTTGGGAGGGGAGTGATAAATATGTTCATTACTTTGATTGTGGTGATGGTTTGCCAGGTGTACATGTATGTCAAAAGCTACCAAACTATATACTTCAAATATGTGCCGTTTATTGTATGCCATTATACCTAATTAAAGTTGTTTTAAAAATCAGTGTAATTTATCACCTTAACAGAGTAAGGAAAAGGATCCACATGATCATCTCAACAATGAAAAAACAATTGATAAAAGTCAACTTACGTTCCTGACTTTAAAAAAATTACTCAACTAATCGTGAAAATGACTTCTTTAAACTGATAACGAATACCTTTTAAAAAGAAACCCTCTAGCAAAATATCATAATTAAAAGTGAAATGTTGAAAGCTTTTCCTTTGAGACTGGGAATGAGACAAGCCTTCCCAGCACCCCTTTCACCTCCTGCTCCCCGATGCCTCGTCCATGAATTGAGTGGCATTGACCCAATTCCAGGTGTATGTCTGAACAAAGCAGCGTAACACCCTTCTTCTTGTCCAGTGATTGATTCACGGAAGGGCAGGGATAAGCCAGTCGATGACACCAACCTCCTGGTCACAGTGATGGGGTCGGTCAGAGGAAGCACAAGACCTAAACTGGTCCTGTCAAAGGAAGCTGAGAGCTTCAGTCTGGGAAAATAGAAACTCTCCATTCCTACACAGAGTGCCATATAAAGATGTCATGTCAGGAACTGCTGCAGCCCTTTCTAATATAATGAGGGAAGCCGTGAAGACAGAGCAAAAAGAATCACACAGAAACAGATCCCAGTGGAGAATTATTCAGCTGTGAGTGTGAAAAAATTCCCTTTATATTTTGAGACAGATCAAGTCTGGTTCTCTATTATTTGCATCCCAAAGCCCCTGAAGTAATATGGTTTGGTTGCATAAAGTACCATAATTAGCGCAAAGCAATGGATAGACTACAACAGACAGAAGTCAGAAGAATACGTAGTCTAAAAGAAATACACATAGTTCAAAGTCATGGTAGAAAGTCAAAAGCCAAAAATCTCCTGAAAGGATTGCAGTTATTAAATGAAATAATATATGTAAATCACTCAGTACAGCGCCGGATGCACCCCAAGCCATAATCATTAACTGCAGAGAGCAACAGCTAATGGAGCAGCAGGCTGTGCCCAGGGAGGCAGGAAATAGACTCTTGTATCAAAGGCATTTTCTTATCATTTAAAATTATATAGCTCTCTTGAGTGGAATAGTCCTAAAGTTTAGGTGCCAATGAATGGTAACAGTTAGCTTTTACTGAAAACCTATATTTGCAACTTTATATACATTTGTTTTTTCATAACGATGTTGCAAAATAGCTATTATTCCCAATTGACAGGTCAGGAAATAAAGTCAGGTAAAATAACTTAGCTGAAGTCTCAGCTCATTAAATGGGGATGTCTGCTTTTACCACAGGTCCCAACTTGAGCCCGTGCTCATTCTCCACCTCAGGCTGCCTCTCTAATGTGAGATGAGACTCAAAGAAGCACATGTATTATATCAAGTTAGATAATTTATGTCACAGAAAGACATTGCATTTGTTGGATGCATTCTATATCTTAGTATTTTTCTTTTATATATCTCAGACCCATTTCATAATAACAAAGCTATTTACTGGACAGAACATGGCAAATGGCAGATTAAGCAAGAGAAATATTTTTGGATAGAAACAATGTTATATGGATGTCAATCATCTGGAAAACAGTTTCTTTGTGGAAATGAAACTAAATTGGGTTCTTAAAAAACAGTTTGGGAGAATTTTAACAGTATTTACAACTAGATCTAGGAAACCACGAGCTTTAAAAAGAATAGGTAATTGCATAGTCTTTGGAGCTATTATAAGATAAAACATGGAGGCAGTTGGATAAACACTACATGAAAGAAAAAATAAAATTGTTTTTTTCTTTTACAGAAAAGAGGATAGAACTAGCAAATGAAAACTATTTAAATATCTCTCCTAAAGTACTGCTATCTTGAATTTTTACTCTTTTAAAGATATAAAGCAAGAGCCCCCCAAATTATAGGCATTCTGCAAAGGTTATTATAAGACAGAATAAACAGGTGATATGAATAATTAAATAACAATTTCACATCTAATTATTCTTTCTAGTAATCTCCCAAGTGGTTTAGTGAACTCTGCAATCTGTATATTACATAACATAATGGGTTTTTTTTAAATAATAAAAGAATAACAACTTAGATTGGGCCATAAAACATATATGAAAGGATGCTATTAAATTTTGTAATTGTAGTATGAAAATTCATCTTCCGATTCCACAGTCTTTGGATATCTAATGTCACTGCTTCATGTCACATAGAAGCAGGGGCTGCCACAGTAGAGAAATAATGTTAGTAAAGTTAGTAAAATTAGCCTTTTGCCTGGAACTCTTACCCAGTTGGGTCAATCTGTAATGGCCTACCTGGCTCGGTGCCCTCGCTTCTCTTTCCCTCTGAGCTGAATCTATTAAATTAACCCTGACTTACAGCTATGCATCTGACTCTGGGGCCAACTCCAGCCCTTAGCAGGGGAGATAACAAAAAATCCTTTGTCAAGATCTTCCTGCCTCTGCCCTGAATTATTGTTCCTCTGATTTTGCTCTTACTTTATTCCAGTCCACTGTGACTGGTTTCCTTGCCTTGTACCCCAGTTTACACTGGCTGGGTTTCTTACTATGAAGTCTCAATCTCCTTTTTATGGGTCCCTAATGCTTCATGGGAGACTCCCACAACATCCAACATCCAGTGTCGATTGGAATGGACCTTTCCTTATTTTTTTGCTTGCTTGCTTTTTGGGCCTCTTCCCTAAAAATTTATAACTTGGCCTCAGGGCTATATTCCACCAACCCCATGAACACCAACTGATGGACTGAATCTACTTTTCAAATTGATGGGAGTCAGTATGCATACTAGTTAAGAGAGTGGTTTCTGCAATCAGGTTCTCTGAATCTGAAAGCTAACACAGTTATACAGGACCTTGATTTCTTCATCTCCAAAATGGTGATAAAGACAGTATCTGTCTCACATATGAATAATCTATAGATAAGACATAATATTGTGTCTAATAAATAATGAGCATTCAATAAATGTTAGCTGTTGCTATTATTGTTATGGTTTCTATACACCCATCTATGGAATTATAGGCTGCATTACTATTTTTTTTTTTTCTTTTTTGAGACAGAGTCTGGCTCTGTTGCCCTGGCTAGAGTGCCGTCGCATCAGCCTAGCTCACAGCAACCTTAAACTCTTGGGCTCAAGCGTTCCTCCTGCCTCAGCCTCCCGGAGTAGCTGGGACTACAGGCATGCACCACCATGCCTGGCTAATTTTTTCTATATATATTTTTTTAGTTGTCCAGATAATTTCTTTCTATTTTTAGTAGAGACGGGATCTCGCTCTTGTTCAGGCTGGTCTCGAACTCCTGACCTTGAGCGATCCACCCGCCTCGGCCTCCCAGAGTGCTAGGATTACAGGCGTGAGCCACCGCGCCCGGCCTGCATTACTATCTTTAGACCTTTGTTCAGTGCTAAAGATCTGCCTGATCTGGTATGTCTACTCCTTTCTAATGGGCTCCCACACTTAGAGGTAGATTCCTCCTTCCTAATGCAGTTTATAGTAAATGTGATCACTTTCCAAAGGAAGTAATAAGGGATTGAAATTCATTACTTGCAGCTATGTTCCTTTTCTTTTCTTTCAAATAAAAAGGGGCTATCATTCCATCAGCCTGAACATGTTCATCCTTCTCTATATCTATGAGATGCTAATTTTATAGCCATTCAGTCATCATGGCTTATCTTAAAGAACAGCTGGGGTTTAGCTTTCTGAGCAGATGATTTGAAAGTTATGCAAAATCAAGCCAGAATGGTGGTGGCTCTGAGTACTGGCCTGGTCCATCCCACGATACTACTTAGATCCTCAACCCTGGAATTTTTAAACTGTGACCCAAGAGGTGGACTCTGAAAATAGACATGTATGGACTTTTGCATCTCACGTCATAGTTACAAATACTTGTGGAATTTTTACAAAATATAAATAAACATTTATTAAGTATGAATAAACATAAAGATAAAATGACATACTATTGATTTACATGATTCTGTTCTTATTCTATGCAATATTTGTACTACTATATTCATATATCAATACCTTTGATTGACTTAGCCTTAAAATATCATTATTTCTTATATTTTAAGGCTTTATCACAAAGTATTACATGTGTGATACCTTTGGAAGCAGGGGCCCCAGAATTAGTGTGCACATTTATAAGTAGAATAAAAAATGTGACAGAGAAAATAAGTGATTTACTACTCCAAACTCTTATAAAGAAGAGTTGAACAAGAGTCTAGTCTCTAAACACCTAATATTTTAACTAACTTTGCAAAAATAGAAACTTGTTACTCATTCTTTGAAAAAAGATACTCTAAACACACACAGGTATTAAGGCTGGATTTAAAACTGCATATATCCTAACACTAATGGTCCAATTTGGAACCTTGAAACAGTCGACTTCCAAATTCAACTCACATTTAATATTTGTACCCAACGGCTTGCAGACAGATCTTCAGAATATATGCACCTTCACCAAAATAACAAGCTCTCACCCCATTCCATTGACTTGGGCAGTTTTTCATTATACCAGACAAATGTGTTGACAAAAATTTGAAATCTGCTTAGGAAAAAATATATTATATTTCTTTAAGAATCAAGATGGGTGTGCTACTACTAAGAGTTGGCCTGGCTACTAGGAATGCTGTATAAATTTCAATATCATTTCTCAAACTCTATAAATAATTTTGATACTGTGCCTGCATAGTTACTGATGAATGTTGATTCACTGTAAAGGAGTGGTGGTGAGGACCTAAAGGAGGGAAGTTGCCACTGCCAAATCCAAACCTGGTCCAAGAACATCCCATGGTAAGGGTTAGATGAAAGCAATGCGTTCCACTCCCAGGCCTGACCTCTACCACCTCCGCCAGTATTTACTTCTCCTCTCTTTGGTTTCACTTAGGGATTGATTACTGAAACTCATCTTGTGACCCACGGCCTATGAATTACCCTGCTGTTACTTTGCAGGAGTAGATCACAGACAGTACATTCACAGCTGTTTAAAATTAACACTTCTTTCTTATCAGAAATGGCTCAGCTCTTTTCCTGACATCAACGCATTATTGAAAGTTCTGTAAATTCTTTGTCTTTCCTGTCTCTGCCCTTTCAGGCCTGCCTACAGCCAGTAATAACAATGGATTGTCTGTCAGAGGAAACTGCGGCCTCACAAATGCACAGAGAAATTCCAGATGCTCAACATCGTTGAAACATGGGTCCAGACTTATCCAGAAGAATCAGTTTTTACTCACTCGGGTATTTAATATTTTTTTGTTTTGTATTTTGAATCTGAGGCTGACTACTACCTCCCAAAACACACAGTACATCATATAAATTTATAGTAACACAGTGAGGGCTAGGGCCACACTGGTGCCACTCTGGGATTTCTGCAGTAAAGATGAACAATTAAGACCAGCATGTTTATAGAAGATTTCATTTTCTCACAAACTTTCTCGTATTTTCTCTAAATATTTGAGTTAAAGTAGGCACCAAAGTAGCAAGTCTACTAGAGTAAAGCATCAGTTAGATACTGTCGGGAATTTAACTCAATATTGGATTAGCCCGCCACCCCCTGGATTTTCTACAATGAGGTATTAGTCCCAGGTTAGTGCCTTATATTACTTGGCATCTTCTGGAATGTCTCCCCTCACTCCCTCAGTGAGGGAGTTGTATACTCAGAAAGTGAAAGCTTATTTTATTATTTATCTAAGAAAGAAGTAAGTAGGAAAGAAATACTTAAAGCATTCCAGAGCCGAAAATGATCACCACTGATTGGGAGTAATCTTTGTCAATGGGCCCTCTCGTTAGTATGGATAATATGTTATCCACTTATTTCCTATAAAAACTATCAAAGATAAAGATCACTAGCAATTGAACTTTTGAATGCAAACAATGAAGTTAAAAATGACGCCCAAAGAGTTAGTGTTGCACAACTAGGACAAACAAGCAATAAAGTAGAATTTCATTGTGACGATAATGTCCCTGAAACCTAAAAAGAGCATATAAAAAACCTGAAACATGACAAAACTATAAAGCAGCAGATGCCGGTCCTGTCACTTCTCACATATTAAAAGAAAAAAAGTGTCATTACACAATGTGGTTTGTAACTAACCTTTTAAGACACCCTTGCTATTTTTCTGTGTGGCTTAAACAGTTAAAAATATGGTGGATTATTTTCAAATCACTCTGTTTAATGACGGAAAAAACATGCAAGACCCAGTCACAATAACCAGCTGCTTTTCTGCATCAGCCATGCTCCGCCAGCCTGTCCTATCCCGGCTCACCCCTGCTGAAGACGCACAGCCGTGCTGTCCATGGCCAGATTGAGGATTTCTTGAGGGCGAGGACTCTATCTTGTCATTATGTGTATCCCTAGTAACTACCATGGTGCCCAGCACACTGTAGACACTCACGTACTACCTGAAATGACTGGAATTGGCATTCATTAAGGCCAGTTACAGGGTCCTGTCACTGCTGTGCCCCAGGCTGGTGGTTCCTGCCCTGACCATCTTTCAACTGTTTAGGGTTTGCGGACTGTCCATTTGCAACCACACTGCGGGAATGAAAATAAGAGCCACCTTCCTTCCCCTTCTTCCTCCCGCCTGCGTTTCTGCCCCACGATCACTAATGTCCATAGGGACTGCACAGTACCAAGCACTTTCACATACGCCGCTTTCGTCTAACCCTTACAACAACCTCCTAAGGTGGGTAAGGCAGACATGGCCCTCATTTAACAGATAAGGAATGAGAAGTTTAGGAAAGTTAAAGAATTTAGTCAAGGTCACAGAAGATAAAAAGCTCTTTATACAATCTTCGTATTAAGACTGGACTAACAGTACGGAATCTCAACCCCAATGTTCCAGCATGGAATCTTGGGAGAGCCCACTTCCAAGCGCATCTCACACCCAGGATCTGTCTCATCTCTCACTCGTTCTCTTTTATTACTGCTTAGATGTTTGGATATACCCCACTACAGTGCTTTGTTTAACAAATAAAATAATGTTTGTCAATTAAAAAAACAATGCTGCTATTATCACAGAATATAAGAAAACATGAGTTTCTCAAAAAACCATTAAGGCAGTGTCTTTGGTAAGAAACCAATGCCTGCCAAATTACTAGGAAAATTGCTTCCTAAATTAAAGATGAACCAATAAAAATTTTATTAGAAATGAGTGAGAACTAAAGTTCTTTTGGTTAATAGGTATTCAGTTTCTTCCCTTTAAAAATAATTCTGGCAGGAATTAAAATTTTAGTGGCAAATCACGCAAGACAAGACAGTAGTCTGGGCTTCTCCAGAAGCAGAAAGCAGTTCTTCAACCATTTCAAACACAGTACTGTAGAATCAAGTGCTTCAGAGTTTTTAAATTTATACCAGTATCTAAATTCTGGGCACGTAAACAAATCAAGTTCCCAAACTCCTGAAATTCACTCTGAATAGCTAATAGGAAAAGTGGTCTGGGAAAAACTACAGAAAATGCTTACACTCAGATTTATTCTGGAATTTTTGTAAATCACATTTTTGGAAAGAGGTAGGAAGTAAGTAAAATTCTAAAGATAGACTTTTTCTTAGTTATGTAAAGTCAAGTATCTTATTTCTAATCTAAGAAGGAAAGAGTAACTCTTTCTTATATTAGATGCTTTCAGTTCTCACCATTTAAGGTTAGTTGAAAAAAATCGCCAATGTTGAAAATTCAATGGAATTCAACTTTAAAAAATTAAAATTGAGCTAAGTGGGGGCCTGTCTGACTGATGGGACTGATTGCAACGTATGCTGTTTCCCACAAGAATCTCACCATTTTTGCTTGGTATGAGACAGAGACAGGAAAGGCACACACTGATAATCCAGCCTGGGGGAGACGTCACTCCCAACGTTGTCTGGGCTATCAAGGCTTCAAAGGAAGGGAAAGCTATTCTGCAAAATAGAAGGTGAAGAATTTGAGGAGGGGTGGAAGATCTTGTGTTTTGCAAGGAGATCCTCACCAAAACTCAAAAGATGTTGGTGAAGGTGTGTCCAGTAGAAACTGGAAAGGCTGGAGGTTTATACTCATATTAAAATGACAAATAAGGTAGAAATGGCCAATGAGGTAGCCTCCAGGGGCACATGAAGGGGACCACAAGAGTGTGAAGCCTGGGAATTAGTAGAAATTGTAAGGAGAGCTTCAGACTTTCACAGACAATAAAATGGATTTGGGTTTGATCTAACTGTATGTAGATTTCTGAATGCTGAGCTGATTCCAGATGACATCTGTGCTACGTAGCAAACAATTAGGGACAGCACATCAACAAATGTTAGGTAAATCAGTTTGTAAATTCTCTTTTTCTCCTAGTTCCACTCTGACAAATATAAATAATACGATGATAATAACAGCTTGGTCTTTGAAGACAGACAGATCTTGGGTCAAATCCTAACTATGCCCTTTCCTAGCTGAGAGACTTGAACTTAACTTTTTTGAGCCCCAATTTCTTCATTCAACAAAAATGGGACAACACATACCTTGTAATGCTTGGCATATAGTAAGTGCTCAATAAGTATGTGTTGACTGGCAGGTTTGCCATGAAGGGAAGATATGAATGCCAAACACATGTGTGGCCAGACCCTCAACAAATGTTAGCCATGGCTCCTACATTGTGTCATTTTGTGATTACTTGCAGTACCAGCCAGATCTATTTTTAAAAAAACAGAAGCACCACAATAACTTATTCCTCAAGTTCCATTTTGGGAATTTTACTCCATAAAATTTGCAATGGCCACTAGCCAAGAGAAACTCCCAATTAATTAGTGTTATTTGACATTACTTTTCAATAAACAGAGAGCTGAGAGGTTGGCCATGCATAATTATGCTTTTTCTTAATGAAAATAAACAGATAAGTATTTTTTTAGTATTAATAGTAATACCTTATTAGTCAGCTATTACCACAATAATCCTACATAACAAAGCATTCCAAATTCAGTGAATTACAATAATAAACATATATTTATTTTTGAGACAGGGTCTCTCTTGCCTGAGCTACAGTGCAGTGGCATCATCATAGCTCACAGCAACCTCAAACTCTTGGGCTCAAGTGATCCTCCTGCCTCAGCCACCCAAGTAGCTAGGACTATAGGCAGGAACTATAGGCATGCACCACCATGCCTGACTAATTTTTCTATTTTTTGTAGAGACAGGGTCTCACTGTGTTGCCCTGGCTGGTCTCAAACTCCTGGCCTCAAGCAATCTTCCCCTGCCTCAGCCACCCAAAGTGCTACGATTACAAGTGTGAGCCACTGTGCCCAGCCAACAAACATTTATTCTCATGCTCACAGGTCTGTATGTTGTCTGCAGTTTGGCTGATCTAGGCTGGGCTTGGTTGAAGGCTCTGCTTCAGGATGCATATTGGGCTCAGGTTTGCTTCACCCATTTTCATTCTGGGACCCAAGCTGAAGGGGCAGCAGCTGCCCAGGGAAAGCTCTTGTCACAGCAAATTACAGGTGAAAAAAACCTAAGCCAAACCATGCAAGCATATTCAAGTCTTTATGTCACATCTAGTAACATTTCATTGACCAAAGCAAGTCCTATGGCCAAACCCAACTTCAGTGGGATGGGGCTGAACAATAATCAAAAAGTACTTAACGATGAATACTAAAATTTTACCTAGTTGGGAGTAATTGCAATAACTATTTATGTATCTGTATTTTTACATGGAATTAAAGTCACATTCATCAGACTCTGAAAGATCTTATGGTAATTAAGAAGGAGATTCTGGAGAGATGGAGGCACTAATTTTGAGATTCTGAAATGAAAATTTCTGATACTCCAAATACCAAATAAATGAGATAACTTGGGCTTCAGATGTTCATTTATAATTATATAGGAAATAATTCAAGCATATTTTATGTGTTTCAGTTGAATCAGACTGTCTCTTTACTCAAACTGCTATGTCAAACCATCAAAAGTAATTAATACCATTATTAAAATAGAAGATAAATTTTTACTATTTTATGAGATTTCCAGTTGAATAAATATCTGTCATTTAAAAAATTCAGAAGTATATCTGGTGAAAGCTCTAATACACTTCACTTATTTAAAAGAAACTACAAAATGTATTATATTATGATTGATTTAAAAAGGAAAATAAAACATTCATTCAATATAAGTGCTTTGAAGTTTAAGTATTTTCAATAAACTTAAAATTCTAGGTTGAGAAAATAACAGACAATAAAAGCACTTTCAGTCAAAACACACCAATCTGTTTTCTGTCATCATTTTATAAATTATTCAGTGTAAGCTTAAAGAAATGACTTTAATTATGAAAGATTACATATAGGCATTAATATGATAAAATATGCTAATATTTAAAATCTATATTGTAATGATAACAGAAACAGAGAATTCCTTGGTAATATAAAAAATAAGTTTAACAGAAAATTTTATTTCTAGAGCTTCACTGTTCTGTAACTCAGGGTCCCAAATATAATAATAGCAAATATCTATTTTAGGTATTGGAGACCTCTTAGAACCAACTGTTTTGGTCAAAACTGATATAAACTTAACTACTAGCTAGGATGTATAGCATTAGAGATTAATTAATTCTAATGAATGAATCTGTGAATTACTCTGTTAAACTCTAACATATATCATTTCTATTCTACTTCCTCACATTATTCCTCTTTTCAGAAACCTCCAATAGATCTGCTGATCTGAACAATCTCAAATTCGAATTCTTCACGGTGGCATTCAAAACCCTCTGTTACGTTGTCCCAACTTATTTTCCAACGTTATTTTCTACTGCCAGATAATATAAGTGCATTTCTCTGGCTAAGCCAGTCTACTGATTCAAAAACATACATATCTTAAGCATTTTGTTTCTCACTTGCAAAACAAACATCCAATGCCACTGTGTAATATTTGGCCCATCTTTCAAGGGTCTGCTCAAGTTCCACCTCTTACACTGAAGATTCTCTAGTTGACTCCATCTTCTAGGGAGCTCATCTAACCCCTAATCTTTGATAGCACTTATTGTCTGCCTGTGCATATGGAATGTAACACATAATTGTCTTGAATTGTTGAACTTTTCACTTGTATCTTGTCATCCCCGTGTAGACCCTAATTGCTTTAAGTGTAAATTCCATATCTAAGGTACATACTCTAGGTTTCCCATCCAAGATTCACTCTGAAAAGAATCCCAATAATCCCAATTTTGCTTGGATGGAAAGCACCCAGTTAAAAATATTCACCTTCTGAAATTCCCTGGCAGACAGTGATGCCCATGTGACCCTAGTTCTAACTAAAGAGATTAAGCCTATTTGTAGAAACCTCCAGAAAAGCTACTGTTCCCTAATAGAAAGGGACAGAAACATAAATGTGATATCTGGAGATGAAACAGCCTCATGTGATCTCAAGGACAAAATCTATGTGTTAAGGACAGAAAAAACCTGGGACATTGATGACATCATGGTATCACTGTACTAGCCCTAGACTGTCTACCTCCAGACTTCTTGCTATATGAGAAAGAAAAAAAAAATCCTGTTTGGTTGAGCTATTCTAATTGGATTTCCATTAAATGCAGCAAAACATGATTATAAATGATACACCTTAACACTATTTCTATGAATAAAAATTTTAAAATAAACTCCCAGCTGTTCAATTCTTAGTATTGTGCTAGTACACAGAAGATACAAAAATCAATACATATGATCCACGCTCTCCAAAAGTTATCAGTTGAAGAAAAGACACACAGAACATATATGATTAATACAAGTTGGATTGTGATTCACTTACTAAAGATTTACTGACACAGATATACAGTATACATGCGGCACACCAGCAGAGGGACCATGTAGGTAGAAAGGTAAATCAGTTAAGGATTATTTCCTCAGAGCTTACAATCTGACAGTGATGTTCATGAATAGCTATAAGACAATGTGCAGGACTAAGTGGTATAAAAAGGGCACAGATTAAGTGCTAGGTTTAATGAAGAACAAAACTACTTTTAATTGAGGAGATCACGAAGGAGTTCTTTCATGCAGGAGGTACATTTGTGAAGGGCCTTGAAGAATGGGTAAGACCTAGATTGTGGGAATGGGGGTGGGGTGAAGGAGTGTTTGAGTATCAGGGGAGAAGGGAGAGAGAACTTTAAAAGGCGATAACAAGGTTTTGGACTAGAATAATGGTGTCAATACTAACAGATGTAAGGAACACAGAGAAGGTACATATTTAGGAGGATAAAGAGTTGGATTTGGGTCCATACTTAGTCGTAAAAATGAAGCAAACAGACAAAAAACAAGCTTTCTTTAAACACTCATCTCATTCCAGTTATCGTTCTCTTCTACTTTTTTCACATCCTGCTTAAGGCATGTGTTTGACAATCACCTACATAACACTCTTGCTTTTATCCGATTATTTTTTCCTGAAGCTGGCTTTAACATGTTAAAGACCCATCTGAAATAAATACTCAACGTAATTAATAATGAAAACAGTCTCCAAGCTAAATTAGTTAAAATTAAATAAAACTAAAATTTAGTTTTTTAATATCATTAGCCACATTTCAAGTGCTCAATGGCCACATGTATTGGACAATGGGGGACACTCCCATAAGTGCAGATTCTATTGGACAGTGATGACCAAAGGCCTCTCTCTTTGAAGTCAGAGATAAGGCAGGGAAACCCTGTTATTACCACAGTTTTTCAATACTTTTCTAGACTACGTTTGAACTTATGCAATGAGTCAAGAAAGGGAAATGAGATCTAAATAATGAATGATCATCTCTATGGAAAACCCAGGAAAATAAAATAAAAATCTATTAGAGGCCGGGCGCCGTGGCTCACGCCTGCAATCCTAGCACTCTGGGAGGCTGAGGCGGGTGGATCGCTCAAGGTCAGGAGTTTGAGACCAGTCTGAGCAAGAGTGAGATCCCGTCTCTACCAAAAATAGAAAGAAATTATCTGGACAACTGAAAATACATAGAAAAAATTAGCCGGGCATGGTGGTGCATGCCTGTAGTCCCAGCTACTCGGGAGGCTGAGGCAGGAGGATCACTTGAGCCCAGGAGTTTGAGGTTG
>CAUYRB010051341.1:0-18632 GCA_963574695.1 Propithecus perrieri | reverse complement strand
GTGCCGTGGCGTCAGCCTAGCTCACAGCAACCTCACACTCCTGGGCTCAAGCAATCCTTCTGTCTCAACCTCCCGAGTAGCTGGGACTATAGGCATGCGCCACCATGCCCGCCTAATTTTTTTTTTTCTATATATTTTTAGGTGTCCGATTAATTTCTTTCTATTTTTTTTAGTAGAGACGGGGTCTTGCTCTTGCTCAGGCTGGTCTTGAACTCCTGAGCTCAAACAATCCACCCGCCTTGGCCTCCTAGAGTGCTAGGATTACAGGCGTGAGCCACCGCGCCCGGCCCCAGGGTCCTAATTCTTAGTCATTGCTGAGTCACCAGCGTTGACCTGTCCCCACATCTACCCTGTCTTGGCATTGGCACTGGTCTTGTGGCTGAACCTCCTTCCCAGGTGTACTTCTCCTACCTTCGCGCTCATTTGAACCGTGTTCTGCTTAACCTGGTGGCCCTCCTGTCCTGCTGACGCTCTGTCTGAAGAAGATTCCCCTCTTCTCTGGGCTTTGTCCTAAACTCCCAGTTCCCTGGGAAACTTTTCTGCCACAGCCCCACTATTCCAGGGTCTGTCTGCTGCCTAATATATTCTCAAGGAGCTATCAAAGTTACTCCCAGTGACGCTGGCTGGTGCACCGGCTAGAAGAACACTCTTCCCTGAAGATGAGAGGGGACATTCCTCAGTTCCACTCAGGTATGCCTGAGAGCTGCTTCTAGGCTGCATGACAATGACACAGCAAATCCTCTTTTTTTTGGTTCACTACTTATTTATTTTTAAATTAAATTAAATTATTTACTTTCAGAATATTACGGGGATACAAACACTTTGGTTACATCTATTGCCTTTGCACTGCCTCCTGGGGACAGCACTCCTGGCTTCCCGTCCCCACTCCGGAGTGTTCCGAGAGAAGGAATGTGGGCTCCAGTGTCCACGTAGCAGCTGAGGGCAGCACTCCCAGAGAGTGGCACAGCAGCAGTCACGGTGGGCGGCAGCTGTCACGGGCCACCCACATTGGGGATCACGCAGTTTAATACTTGTGTGGTGGAAAGAGCATGCTGAGACATACAGCGGTGTGATTTCTGGTTCTTTCACATTGTGTGAACTTGGGCAAGTTCCTTTAGATTTTCAGGGCCTTGACTATAAGATGGCCACTAGAACTATGATTAGGATTATGTGAGATAACCTCTATGAACGTCCCAATAAATATCAGGTCCCTTCATTTAGCTCCCTGCCAAAGGCTTGCCTTTACTATTCTGAGAGACCCCTGAAGGGTAGGAATATGTCTTCTCTTTGCATTTATTCCTGGCACAGGGTCTGACCCATAGCAGACGGGTAATAAACTTTTGAATAAGTGAACGAATGAATGTAATTTTTTCTGAGGTCAGTTGTCTTCCTTCTAAATCCGATATCCGCAATTTGATAAGAGGCCACTAGGGTAAGGATTCCTGAGCTATAGCTTTATGATCCAAATAGCCATATTTCCCTTGGATGTGGATAACGGAGTGAGACTACTACAAGCTCTTCCACTCAATAATGTTTTTTTTTTTTAATGGAATGTTTTCTTTTTAATGTATAGACTAAGTAATATATGCTAATAACTAATATGAAAAGTGTTCCATTTAAGTAAAGATGTTTCAGTTTAGAGTAATATTTGAAGATCTACTACAATTCTATACCTTTGTCATGAATCCTCAACTATCAATTAGAACTTAATTTAATCCTAACACTCCCTTGGGTTCAAGTAGATTATAATGACCAAACTATTAACAACTCTGAAAGGTTTGGTAAACCTAAAGCTTCATTGAGGGCATCATATGAGTTTTGAGTATTAAGACCTTGGATCTCGAAGCCTATTCCAGCAGCTCTGTATTTAGTTATTCCCTTATTCTCTTGGGCTAGAGAAGAAACCAGATGACTTCTAACTTATTCATGTAGAAAGCAATGATACTGCTTTTGCAGCATTTTCGATTAGCCTCAGTTGCTTTATCTGTAAAAGGGCACTGGCAGTATTTGGCTTGGCCAACTGTGAAAGGCTGCAGCTCTTGCACGGAACATTATTGTGTTGTACTGCCAAAGGTCCTTTCAGTGCTCATTTTTCATAATTCCAGTATGTGATCGAGCTGTAAATGAAGATCATATAGGTTTTCTGCTTATAATCTATATTTTCTTTTTGGTCTGGTGTTTATTTTTGCTATCTCTGAAAGACATGTTGGGGGGAAGATACTCTGAGTGTGTGCATCTTTTTATGTAGGGTAAACTTTGTCTTTTTTGCCTGCAATAGAGTCAGTAACTAGAGACAGCCTCCAAGAGCAATCACTGTGACCAGCATTGAGGTAAGAGAGGAGAAAGACCAGAGAGGGAAAGAAGTTAGATGCAATTGGAACAGCACAGCTTGGCAGAGGGAGGCACATTGGTTGGGAAGCATTTTCATTGTTCTAATAGGTCTTAGAATACATTTCTCCTAGCAAGGACACTGATCGTACAGGCAAAAAATGCTGCTCTGGAGGCTTGAGGTACACTTCTCCGCACAAAAAGAAAAATCCCTTTTAATTTCTTCTTTTTTTCTGTCCATTTCTTTTTAAATTTCATTCAATCTAACTTTAGATTTTACCTGGGTAGAGGACATAGTCACATAGGTGAGTCTATTTTATCTCTTCCGATGGTAAGAGCGGGTGTGTGGGAGATGGGAACAGGAAGAAACAGCCTTTGATTAATATTTCAGTCACAGGAGAAGAGTTCAGATATGAGATGAAGGCATATTAACGAATAGCTCCCAGACAAATGCACTTTGTGAGTTCATCTTGAATCATCTGGCATCAGATTCACACTGAATCAGAATTCAGGTGATTTATACAGTCGCATTAGGTTCTATTAGTATTAATGGGAAATACGCATGTGTATCAATACACGCATTAGCAGAGACAGACTCCCTGAAGGGTTTCGGCTTTGGGGCGAAAGCTACTATTTGCACTTTCTGCACAATGGAAATAGAATTGCACCCATTAAATAAGTATTCAATACTCCATGCTCAGCAGAAAAAGGCCTCCTTCTTAAAGATGCAAATAAAACTATATTTTATATTTATAATGAAAGGCATCATAGCAAATGGCCACATCTTATTATGGCTATTTATAATTTGCTATTTAGGATTTATTGTTACTAGCAACTGGGTTTCAGTCCATTTCTATGGAGTGGAAAGGGCAGTTGTCTAGTCCTTTACCCTCATGTCAAAGATGAAGAAATAGGCAAAGTTTGGTGCTGATTTATATAGAGAGGCATTCCAGAAGTAAAATAACGAAGTGTGTCAGAAAAGACAATTTTCTCTAATTCACAAAGCAAGAAAAAGCTAAAGCTATCCCCTGTTCATTTTCTGGGTGGGTGGGGGTTTAAGTCAAATTAGAGACAATATAAACTCCACAACTTATTATCATTCTATCAATAATGATGATTTGAGCTGCTAATAAAAGAAGATCTAATTCAAAATGGCTTAACCTACTAGGATGACTACTATTTCACAAACGGAAGTTGAGACTGTTTCGGGTTAGTTCTACTGTGCAGTCAACTGTGCTGTCAGAGACCCTGTCCTCCCTTTGCTTCCACCATCCAGAGGTCGTCCTTGTACTTCAAGGGTGACAAATGGCTGCTATAGTTTCTGGCTTCAGTTGTAGACCCAACAATGTGGTGGAGGAAGAAGGATCATCTATGCATCTCTTTTTGTCAGTAGGAATGTTTTCCTAATAGTCCTTCAACAGACTTCTTTCTCTTAGCATCGTGTTGGCCAGCATTAGGTCATGTTCCTCTTCCAAAGTCAGTAAGTGGCGAGAGAAGTGGAATTCCATGATTGGTTTCGATAATCAATTTTACCTTCCCATTCCATGGGCTCCAGATAGGGTTGCCATCCTGACCTCATGGTCTCGCAGAAGAGGCTGGACACCGTACTGAATGGGGGGCTCAGGTGGAAAGAAAGCAGGGGTGGGTTTCTAGGTTTAGCAGGTTAACACATTGACTGCCACACTAGAAAAAAATTTTTTTTCCTTGGGGCCATGGTGTTTTATTACAAAAATAGAATAAAAACTTCAAAAATAAAATGATCCTTTCTAATTTAATGAAAAATTTGTTATTTTTTATTGTTTTCTGTGAGTTATATGCAATTAAATTGTCAATATTTATTGTAGCAATAAGAACATCAACAAGTAAGATTTTCATGAACAACTGCAGGGTTTTGCCCTGGGGGCCACCCATCAGGTAACATGCATGGCAGTGAGTGCCAGATCAGTATAGCTTACTCAACAGCGCCATCAGTGGGCAGGGGTGGGGTAGCAGATTTGAGCAGGAGGGCATAAGTATAACCAGAAAGACATGGCAGCCCCCCATGTGTGCCCACTGGCTAACCATGGCGTGAGAGCAGGGGTGGCCGGCAGATGGGTGCCCTGGGCTCAGTCCAGGCCCACCGAACAGCAGGGTTAGCACAGTAGGACTAATCACTGCTCCTCTGATGACTACCTGCTGGTTGGGGGAGCTGTCAGGGCTGAGACTTCAGGCTGAAGTTTTTCTGGGACCCGGGGAAAGGCAAGGACGGACAAATAGTGGGATTTAGGGCATCTGCTGTTAAGAAGACCTATTAGGACCATTTAGCCCTGACATCCCATTATAGGGTTATAGGGAAAATCACCTCCTTGGCCTGAGTCAGGCTAATTATGATTATGAGAAACACAGAAACGAGAAGCAAAGACAAACATTCATGCAATTCCTAAACACAGAAAATGACTTGAGAATACCATCAGATATTTCTTCTGGAAAAAAAGAAGTTTATGAAAGAATTATCTAGCGCACTCTGAAGGCAAAGGTGGATGGTCAGCAAAGTGCAAGGACCAGTTAAGGCTGACCCCAAGACCTCTCGACAAGTCCTGGGACAGCAGAGGTATAAATGCCATTTCAAGTCAGAGGAGTGTGGGAAAGGCTGGGTACACATACCGATTCCATAATATCTTAGCGTTGCTCCCTTGTTGCCAAGGGAGGCGAATGACATTGATAAATCACCCTATTATATCTTGTGATAAAAGCAGCAGGTACTTAGAGGACTGACCAATAGACACCTGAAAAAGACAAATGGCTGTAGGAAGACAACTGATACAAGTTGGAAATTCGTGATCCCCGCTGCGAGGAGAACAGGACAAAGCATCTCAGACAGTGATAGTATCCCAATCTCATGAATGTCTATTGGTTTGGGTCACTTGACAGTCTTCTTGGAAAAAAGTCTCAATTACTAATGCCATATATGAAAACACCCTGAAAACTATGATACATCATGCAAATGCAAGGGATTATTATGACTAAACCAACTGAAGTGGAAAATTGAAGCAATTTTCTGTATACTTCCGTTTTGGGCTCAAGTTTTGGGGCATTTGGTCAGGACTTTTTTTTGGCTAAACCGTCTGGATATTTACCATCGTAGTGTGTAGAATCAGCATAAAGAATGTTTTGTTTTTCTAAAACCTCCAACTTCTGGGTGAGTCAGAATGACTATGGATTGATAGAAACAAGTCTTGCAGATACTTCTCCCTGTGAAATCATCTCTTTTGTACTGTCAATTGTGGTGGTTTCTGCAGTAGCATCCAGCACCTGTTCCACAAACCACTTCCTTTCTGCAAAGCACATTCGAATGGTCAGTAGAAAGCGTTACCCTACACTCTCCATTACGTCAGAGTCTTGCCACGCGGCCCAAGGAGGACTCACTCACTGCTGCTGTGTCCCCCTGTGCCCGATATGCTACAATACACAATGGATGTGGCTCAGCAACATGGGAAGCCACGGCGGAGAACAAGGGCAAACATTCACTGTGATTTTTCTGGTACCTGTCATCAGTCAACAAAACCCAAACTGAGACTTTCAGTTGCTGACAGTTGTGGATAATACATGTTCATATTCCCAAGGTAGAAGGGCCACTGGTTGAGGGAGGGTGGAATGAGAGAGTTTCTGAATGAATGAAGCTGGGGTGGAATGAAAGTAGATAGAAAAATGGGCTTCTGAGATAGTAATAAAAAACTTGATGGATTTATGAAAGGGATTGATGTGTAGGTTTCTGGTGAGTAACCAGGGACATGGTGGAAACTACGTGTGGCATCCAATAGTTAACCCGTTTTTACTTCAAGAAAACTCATTCTCATGTTCCCCGGCAGCTGCTACTGTTTGGATTATGAATAGTAATGAGCCATATGGTGTGGCAGAAAGGAATCACACATATTTTCACATGGACAAATATTATTATTCCAAAACATAAACACGTCAGAATAAGTGTTTTTTCTCCTGGGAGGAATCCAGCCCCTGATCTCAGTTATAAAAAAAGGACTCGCTCTGATGTGCAAAAATTACCTGCCAAGGTTATTATTGGAAAAAAACCCACGCCACAGCTCTCCCCAAGTTATTCTCTCCTTATCTGTAGTCAGCCCCATTTATTGTGATAAAGGAGAAACAGAAGGGAAGCGAGGGAGAAAAAGAAGGGAAGGAACAAAAGCAAATGGAACGATGACCCAAGGAAGGGGACACACCGCTCCCCCACTCCAGAGCTCTCACGACGGAGACGGCAGGGCACCTGCCCGCGGATCAGAGTGCCAAACACCCAGAGACCAAAACCAGGGAGAAAAGACTTAATCAGACCGTTTAGACATGTCAGGGAAAGATGCTTCTGAAGTATACTTCCAGTTCTTTCTCTCATTTCATTTTAAGTATCTCAAGGACAAAGAGTCCATCATGGTCAATATTGTTCTCACAACAATTATCTAGATTTCCCATTTCTTAATTTGGTCTTGTTACTCCTTGCTGTCATTTTTCTTTTTCTTTTTTTCTTTCTTTCCCCAGAAATTCTTACCTAAGCTTTTCTTCCCAGGAATCTTCCACTCTCAGTAGGCGGTTGTTTTGTAGTCCTCCCTAAACCTTACTCCCTTCTCTCTTCCTGCCAAGCCTTGGTCATTGCCTCTCAAGCTTCCTTGTCTGGCTTGCCTGGGAGCCCAGAGCCCAGCAGGGTGGAACAGGCCTCTGGGGCCCAGTGACAGCATGCGTGGGCCGATATGTGCAGGAAAGGATAGAAAGGGTGAGCTCAGACACTGTCCTTGGGTGCCTTTTTGCCATTTAGGCCCCGTGTGTCAGCTCTCCTGACATGGGACCAGAACTGTGTCCCACTGAGAAAGACACACACTCGGAAGTACTGCATTGGCTGGCAAGGTCCGAGCTGGCTTCCACTGCAGAGTGATTAAGTTTTTAGCAGGTCCTCTCTCCCAAACAATGACACATTTACTTCCTACAAGTGAACAAGCTGAGATCAATTTACCTAGTGACCCTTCACTCATTCTTTAGAATTGGAATCACAGATTATTAAAAAAAAAAAATCTGCTGGGTGTGGTGGGTCATACCTGTAGTCCTAGTGACTTGGGAGGCCGAGGCATGAGGATCACTTGAGCTCAGGAGTTCGAGGCTGCAGTGAGCTAGGATTGCCCCACTGCACTCCAGCCTGGGTGACAGAGTGAGACATCATCTCAAAAAGTATTGAAACTAGCATTTACCTGTTGCCTGATCACCTGTTGCTTGCACACCCCTCAGCTCCAGGACCATCTGTGGTCAGGCTGGTAAGTATTAATACAAACGGGCGAATCAGCTGGGGCTACGAGGGAATAGGGACTGGGGAACCGGAGGATATGTGCCTTCGGCCGCGTTCGTGAAGAAACACCTCACAGGCTGCATTCAGCCTCAGGGCCACCAGTTTGTGGCCCTCCAGTGCTTGAGCACTTCCAGCATCCCTGGTCTGCTGTCTCCCTGGGCAGCCTACCCCACCTCTTCTCCCTCACGCTCAGCTAAGGTTTGTCTCAATGTCACGTCCACTTGCCCTGGTTCAAATCTTTGACATCACGAGCACGCTCCAGCCCTTCAATAAGCTGCAGGAGCCTTCTGGGCACCCCAGAGCAGTCTGTTCTCTCAGGAAAGCATTCCAGTTACTTCCCCTGTCCCACAGCTGGTGCGGTTTTGAGCTCTAAGACAGCGGTTCTCACAGTGTGCTCTCTGGTCAGCAGCACGAGCATCACCTGGCAACTTGTGACGAATGCAAATTTTCGGGCCCCACGCTAGATTGCTGAATCAGAAACCCTGGGGGGAGGCGCAGGGCGGTGGGCCCAGCAATCTGTGTCGTAACCAGCCTTCCAGGAGACTCTGCCGCAGGCCTGAGTTTGAGAATCACCGCTTTATTCAGCCGGCCCCAGCCCCTCCTGGCAACGTGCTTCGGTTTCCTTCTATCCCTCTTAAATTTCTGTGCCTTTAACTCAACCTTAACCCACACAGATGATTGCCTCATTCATTGTAGAGGGACATAGGGGCATTATGAAGATTAAATTAGATAATACCTATGAAATACCTAGCGCAGTTTCCAGCATGTACTAAACTTGCCATGCATGCTAATTACGGTGTCATCATTAATATTATTATATCAATGTGGTCTAAGGCCAAATAAACTTTTTAATATATGGTAACCTTCTACTGTCACTCTTAGTGTCTTAGTGTCTAAAAACCCTATGTGTTTTTTTTTCCTCATTTACAACTGGTGTATTTACATGGTAGACGGGAACGCAGAACCTATGCTGAATACATAGCATAAGTGGTAGGGCTGAAACCTTCTCCCCGGCGGAAAGCAAGTGATCTTGCTACATCAGACAAAAGCTTCAAGGAGGAAGAAAGGCTTCCCAAAAGAAAAAAAAAAAAAGGCAGTCACAGGGGATAATTTCTTTGAGGACACGGGCAGAATAATGAAAGGAGATCAGACATTTAATTTTAAAGCTTTCCTATTTTTCAAAGAACACAGCGAATCTCTCTTCTGTATGTATCCTCCAGTTCCAAATGTCCTGCGAAATCTCCATCCTTCTTCCATTTTAGGCAAAAGCTTATTTTGAATGCTACCATGCAAAACGTAGAAATGTCAGCCTGTGCGAGGACTATGTTAAAATGCACTCAGTAAAGAATTCTGACTTTCATTAAAATAACTACTAAAGGAGAGCCAAGAAGTTGACCTTCACGTTGTTCCAGAGCCACACCAATCACCTCGCCTTGGCACGCACACGGGTCTCTTGCAAGGATTTCAGCAGGTGTTTTCTGAATCGCAGCCAGAATCGCACTGGACAGAAACACAGCAGAGGTCGCCGAAGCCACATCAATAATGATAAGCAGATGATTGCGGCCCCCTCCCGCTCGCCCCGTGAGCAGAGGCGATCACGGCACCGCCGAGTCTGCGGGAGGCAGCGCTGCCTCGAGCTTCCAGCCAACAGCCAATGTCATTTTAACATATTCAAGACGGAGACTAACTGAACCAACAGTTCAGGCCCCAGTTCTAAAGAAATGCAATGAGGTTAGGAGAGGGAAAATGAACAGGAAAAAAATGCATACATATTTTTTATCAGTTAAGTTTCATTTGGAAATCTGGGTGATTTTCAATACAAATGCTGAAAATGCTGTATCATAGCTGCTGTATTTCCAAGTCCACCTGTGGTTTTTTTTTTTTTTTTTTTTAACTCAAACTATAATAAAGGGGAAAAGCTAATTAGGAAGCATGCTCCTCCTCAGCATGATAAGTAGCCAGTACAATGAAGTAAAGCTAAATTCCCTTAAGGGTCACGGTTGAGAAACACTGTTGTTCTGGAGCTGCTGGATTCCTGTTCTCAGGGTGACCTGCTCAGGACACCTCTCCACTGACACGCACCTCCCCACACGCCGGCCTCTGCCTTCCTCGGTTTGCCCACCTTTCTGACCCTAACTCAAGACACAGCTACAGTCCCCCAAAACAGAGAAAAGACATCAGGACTCACAGCAAAGCTCAGTTCTAATCCCTGTACTGCAACCAGCCTCTTGGGTAACATTGGAAAAGTTGCTTAACTTCTTTGTTGCCTTTTCTGTAAAATGAGAGATTGGTTAGATCCAGGGTCATGAGCTGAAATGTCCGCAGGCCCAACAAGTACTAAAAAAACAGGTAAGTGGGGAAGGCTCGCCCCACCCACAGGGGACAGCTATATCAGCACTAGCTGATTTTTGTCACATCTTCGGGTTCTTTTTCAAGAAATTCTGTCTCTGGATTGTTATGTGTGAGCTTCTGAATTTTAAATGTTGCCTAAAAATGTAAGTAAAACTACAACCGCTATAAAAGCCCTGCACAGGTCAAATGGAACACGCCTGCGGTTCTTTAGAGTTCTTGCCTCTGTGGGTCAACATTTCCCCTGAAACCTGTCTCAGACTTGTCAGTCTAACCTCACAACCCCTTCATGCTCTTCATTTGTGTACTTGATGTGGCAACTTGCTTCTGCCTTCAAACCATCAGGTGAACTGTGTACCTCTTTTTCCTGCAGATAAGAGAAACTTTATGTCAAATACAACTATGTACCTAGCTGGAAAAGTTAGTCCCCTAAAGCTGAAGTATGTTGCCAAATAACCAGATTATCAGTGGACAGACAAATTGATGTGAATAAAGACAGAGGGGAGAGATGAGAGGAGCGAGCTAGCCAGAGATAAAATTAAGACAGTGAGGAAGGAAGAAGAAAAATGTTTCACAACTTCTCACACAGCCAAGAAGCAGATCTTAGGATCATGACTCCAGCTGTGAGGGAAGAGGAGCTTTGAGAGGACGAGATGCTCCAGGTGGTGGGAGTGTTGCCTACAAGAGAGATTTTGGCCTGAACTCTCAGGATGGGTACTGGTGCCTGCAGAATTTTCTAGAAAGGGTTTGGTTAACTCAAGAAACAGGAAGGGAAGTATGAGAAAGGTTTGGTGGCCTTAGGAGTAGATCTAAGGAAAAGAATTAGACTTTTCTGTTATCCTGACCAAGGACAGACTGATTCCTGCACAAGACATCCATAATGTGCTAACTTTATGTAGTTTGTACCCTACAACTGTGGTCCCCAACCCCCGGGCCATGGCCTGTTACCAGTCTGTGGCCTGTTAGAAAATGGGCCACACATTACCTCCTGAGCTCTGCACCACACCCACCCCCCAACGACACCCCATTCTGCATCCCCAGTCTGTGGAAAATTGTCTTCCATGAACCCGGTCCCTGGTCCCAGAAAGTTTGGGGACCGCTCACCTACAGGATCCCATCCCTCAACTTGTGTTACATATTTTTCCTTAGAAACATGCTTCCTCCTCACTATTCCACTGGTACCACTCTGGTCCGGGGCCCCTGTCATCTCATATGTAGGCCTTGAAACAATACTTTCTGACAGTCCTCCAGAGTCTTTAGAATCCAGGCTACCTCGCCAGACTAATTTTCCTTAAACACTGATTTTATCAAGCTATTCTACTGTTCTGGCACCTTCCATGGCTCCCACTTCCTACCAAGTCAAAGCTCCTCTGCTTGGCCTTCAAGACTCTCTAGGATCTGTTCAACATCATCTTTCGCTGGTCCCTCACATCCATTCCTGTTTAGCCACTCATAGTGTCCCCGACCAGGGGTGTTTCTGCCTCCCAGCATTTACTCAACGCCACCCCCTTCTCCTGGGTGCCTGTCCCTCTCCTTTTCAAATCCTCCCCTTCCTTCTCCGTCAATTTCCTTCATGAAGGCTTCTTTCACTCTTTCAGGCCCACCGACTTCCCTGACTTCAGAGTTGCTATTCCATTTAATTTCTGAACCATGCCCTCTGCCACTCAATTATTTATTATTCTGTTCTCTAATTGTTTCATGCATGTATGTCTTGTCTCTCAATTATATTTTGACCTTCACGACTCAAAATCATGCCTTCTCCCTCTGTGTTCTCTATAGAAACAGCAGCTTTAGTAACAGAGGCCAGGCTTGGTGGGCACTTGCCTGAGGCTTCAAGGAGGAAGGTGTTCAGATGAGCTCATTTGGAGAAAAGGGGTGGGGGCAAATGAGAATGGCCTGGGTCTCCTGAGTAAATATGATCAGATAAGACCACGTAGTCGTTACCACTGTCTCCATTCCCAACATGAGCACGCGTGGACATCACGCACGCGGCTGACTGCGCTCCCATACGTGGTCCACGCTTGTGGAAGTTGTGCTAGGTCGAACTGTTGTGCTAGGTTGTGTGCAGGGAGAGATCTGATCCACCAACTGTCCTAGAATAGCACACGGCCTTGTGATCTGAAGCTGCACTTGGAGGCAATCTCCTGAATTTGAACTCACAGAGGCCACTATTATCCTCTTTGAGAGAAACATTATCCAGTTATGTGCAGCATGGAAGTGCATTTCTAAGTGATGCACGTATTCTGCAAGAGTGAAGACATGCAAGAACTCAGGGGCACTACGAGCCCCCAAAATGACTGGGGAACTCTTGGTGGAGGAGTGACTCTCATCCTTTGGGAAGAGAGGCAACGCCCAACATTCTGTATCAGATTGACCGCTTCTGATGGCAGAGGCTGGACTTTCTCACTCCCAGCCTGCTCATCATCCAGACAGCATCAATGCTGTTAGTAAATCTCTGTGTCTCACAACCTATACAGTCAAGGTAACAACCTGTGGACCACAAGAGAGGTTAGGTGTGGTAACTATGATAGAAAGACACTGTGACAATATACCAGGCTCCCCCAAATCCATTTCCGTTGATGCACACAGGCTGAGCAGCTGTCGACTCATAATGAACTTCGGTCCCTCCTGCCCTGGGCCATGCCTGTCCCCGGTGTCTGAGTGGTCAGGTATTCCAGCCATTACCTGCTGGGATGAGGAGAGGCTGTTGATTTGCTGCCAGCTCCCTAGGGCCGCTGACCTGACTCTCTCATAGGAAGTTACCACCCACCTGCCATGGGAACGGGGACAACAAATAGTGGCAGAGGTGGAGCCAGAGGCGGAAGAGAGGATCTGAAGTAGGAGAGGATTTTCAAAATCATGGTTTGGATAATCAAGGTTTAACAGAACAACAGGCTAGCTTGAATGTGCATGGTAGCTGTTTACCTTATAATTCATATGGTTCTCTCATGTGACTATCTTATTTGGGAACCTCCTTGGGCTGGAGTAAGGATGGGGTGCTGGTCTGAGTGGACAGGACCAATGCCCACATCGCAGCCCTTTGTGAGTTTCCTGAGCTGGGGCCTCTGCCTGGGCCCCAGAGGTTGTTTTAGGACCCTGGCGCCAATCAGAGCCTGCTGGAACATCAACTCCTAGCCCTGGGGAGCACGGATACTCCTTCCTGCGTGGAGGGCACGCAGAAAACTTTTTATTTTTCTATGATTTGTCAAAACAAACTTAATAAAAATAAACTTCATAAAAATAAAACTTTAAAAAAAATCTAAGTATTACAAGAGCATAGAAATGCTTGAGTTTCCAGAATACAACTTATTTACAGCTTGCTAAGCAAATGAGTAAATGCATGGAATAAACAAAAGTTTATGTAGCAAAAATTTGAATATTGATTTGAATATTATGCTTTATAGTTATGTTTGGAAATAGTACATTATTTTTTTACCATCCTTTCTCTAAAAGTATCATACAAAATGGTTTACCATCTTAGATACAGCATTGTAATCTGAGACATCAGAGATAGTGAACATTCTTTAATGAACAGGAGTGATTGCTCTAGAAACTGATGTTTTAATTTGCTCTTGGAGTTAACTTCATATCCTAAAAGAAGATAGTATAGGTCATGCTGCCAGGGAAAAGACAGATGGATCACATTGTTGCCACCAAAAGATAATCTGTTATATCATCCAATCTAAAAATCACTTATGTTTGCAACAGAATTTCCTATTTCCAATGAGGCTTAGGTTTACATTAGAAAGGAGAAAACAACATGAACATTTATACTATAAGACAGTGAAATAAAACTGAATAAACACTAGGCTGGGAGGTGGGGTGAGGTCTGTGATCTTGTAGGCTGACTATAAGCTGTTTGGGTGGGAGAACTTTAGTTTATTCAGCTATAAAATGGGATGATCAGCTAGGGTCACCAAGGTCTGGGAATCTCTGTCATTCTGTGATGCTTTCAGAACTCTATCAAGTCCTCTGAAGTAAACTTAACAGTTCTCAGTGACATAAAGGGAAAATGGCAGGTCTGAATATGTCCAGTATGAATACACAGAAGTAAGTCTTAGACAGTAGAATGCTCCTTTATTAAGCTCTGTGGATCATAATGTGCACATATATATGTACACACATACACACATATATGTGTGTATAGACAAGATCTTAAAAGAGGTACAGTTAAAGAAAACCAAAAGTAAAAATCCAACACAGAGTTCCGAGAAATGCTTCATTCATGTTAAAGATCTAGCTTAGAATTCCTTTCCATCAGCAAGCCATATCTCTTCAATAGAGTCATAATGTCCTGCATGCCCATAAGCTGTTCAGTACTGTTCATCCACAAAATTAGAAAAATTTACACCCAAACAAGTCATCCAAAGCCATTTATCACTAACAAAGTTTGGTATATAGGAGGCATGTTTCACTTAAAATAATGAGCAAGACTACAACCCTTTGATTCTAAATTCCCCTTTCATCTTATTTTATAAAAAGCCACAAGGAAAATGCCCAGCATGATGTCCTTGATATTTAAACACTTCATTCGACTTACCATTAGTTTGCTCCAAAACTCAGCCTCCCTCGCAAAATGCTCCATACTGAAGGGATAAATGTCTTGTTCCGCCTTGTCAAATGTGTCACTTGGACTGCTCTAGTGACTGAGCACAGGAGAGCAGACATTTCGGCTGAGCCACTTTCATAATATTGACGGCTGCATTCTCGCATAGCTAGGAGTCTTGGGAGAAATGAAATTTACATAGGTTGGGGTGAGATGGGTGTGGGCTGTGATTCAAAATCGAGATGTGTCTCATTCAAGGATAATAACATATAATAAGTCAAAGAAGAAAACTATCCCCTAGCATTACTGCCACTTAGGATGTGCCAACGCACATTGCCAAGTGCAAATGCACCCCACCTCACTCATCGCGCCAACAACAATTCCCCAGTGGGTGGTGTAGGCTCCTTCAGGCATTTTTTTTCATGGTATACTCTAGTAATTATAAATCTCTCAGCTCACTTTAAGGTGTGTACGGTACACAAGAATGGACATCTGGAATGCAAGTAGAAGGTTGCAAGTTCAGGAAGACAACTTCTGGCTCTGCTGTGGGCAAAATTAACTAAAGTTAGCTACCAAATGATTCATCCTCTGTGCTACTTTGTACAAACAGGTAAAATACGATTTTAAACATACGTGTTTCTCACTTTTTCTGACAAGAGACAGGAGAAGACAGAACTTCCTCAGAATATCCTTGAGAAATGGATCAGTGGTTATTATCTTAGGCACTACTCAGACACGCAACATTCCCATCTGCATCAGTGCGGATGACTCTAACGGCACTCAAAACATCTGCATGCACAGAAAAGTCTGATGCCCCTAATCCACCATTTCTGCAAGCAGAACAAAAAAGGAAAAGTAGAGCCCAGAGAAGACCTGATGGTAAAGATCTGGAAGAATTCTGGTCCTTTCTGTGGACTCTATGTATTCAATGAACATTTCTCGGATATTTGGATCCGATGAAGTTGTGAAAATTTATGATGCAGAACAAAACGCAAATCAAACCGCTTATCCTTTTATAACCCTTCCCCTGAGTGTTCTAACAACCTCTCCCTTCCTTTGCCAGTTTCTAATCACACAGGACTCACCGTGCAGTAGCTCTTTACTGTAAAACGTAACTGTGGTCAGAAACAGAGCTTTGCCTCCAAAGCCTGGTGTGGAAAATCAGAAGCCAGTATGATTTTGTTCCAACAGAGAATACACCACTCAGACAGTTTTTCTTCTGCGGGGAGATTCCATTCTTCCTCCCCCATCTTAATATGGGCGGGGCTTTCTAAAATGCTTAGTTTCATAAAGTTTCACCCCAGAAAGCAGTTATTTATGTCTAGTACATTTTCTCCATTCACTGGCTACCCCAAATTAGTATCAGCCTTGCCAGATTAAATGCTTAAAGACACAAGAACGAATATTTACAAACCAAGAGACCTGGGGAAATAGAAAATTGGTGAAAAAAATAATAACTTTTCAAGAGGAGAAAGATGATTTTGCTGGGGGGATATCTAAAAGTCCTTGTTTAATGTTCTTCCTTGGAAGCCAGAAGAGGCTTCCTGTAACTGCTCCAGGCACCACTGGGCCTTCAGAACCTGTTGTGCAGGTCCTGCCTCATAGCCGAGTCCACCTCTGCACCGGTGTTTGTGGCCTGGTGAGTCACTCGCGTCCTGTGCAACTCTTCCGAATATGTGAAACAACTGTGTATGTCTGGCAGGGAGTTTTCTGCTTTCCCGTTTGTGAAATCTAATGTTTCATCCTGCTTACTATTCATTTCACCGAGTGTGCGTACATACACTTTTATAAAGATATGCTTTTGAAAAACTGCACATAAACCCATGATTCTAAATTGACTGATATATTTTTTAAAATTCAAGGACATCTTGATACTTAAAGGAATCCCTGGCATATCCACTTGTCAGGTTTTACAACTTTTGCAAAACCACCTGCCAAATGAATGTTTTATGTGTGTGATGTTTTATAGCCCGTGTTTTGCTAAATTGAGAGACTCCACTTCAGCCTATCTGGCCTGTGACTGACTCAACTAAGGTCATTGGAACATGAAAGTGACTGTTAGGTAAATTTTAGTTCGTTTTCACAGAAAGCAGTTAGAAAGGTCTTCGGGTATTAGTGAGTTTTACTCACTTGCAAATGATTTCCAAGAGGAAGAAGATGCAAAATCAACTTACATTTTCTGACTAATTAAAATGATTTTAAGAACCATCTGTAAACTGTGAGTCAGTGGTGGCTTGAAAATAAACCTTTAAACTGCCCCCAACACACACTCCCTTGTACAAAACTAGGGAATGGAAGACCCAGAGTTCCTTCTCTTTGTAAAATGTTCACTCTATTTTCTCAAAGAGAAGGCTCAGCCCTGATGAGGAATGTAGTGCTCTATTTATTGCTACCGTACATATTAACAATAAGGTTTGGAGGTTTTAATTGAGGTTTTTTTTGTTTTTGTTTTTCCTTTTTACTCCCCCCTGCATTTTCTCCTTTTCCTATGTGCCTCTGATCCTCAGGGCCTCAGTAAGGTGGAAGGCAGACCCAGTCTGCAAGGCTTCCTGGCTTTTGTTTTCTAAAAGCCTGATTCCCAAAGGGGAGACAGGATTTGAAGAAAGGAGCAGAATGTCTGTGGAACAAGTCTTGGTGGGGTGTGGTGGTCCTTTCCTAGAAGAAGAAGCTTCCCCTGGTCTGGGAGGAGGAAAAGGCTCAAAGGTCGCAGAGAAGCGTGGCTCCCTGGTGTTGCTCTCAGGAGGCAGAAGACCCCAGGGAGGGAGGCCTGTGGGACATCGAGGGAGGAGAAGTGACGGGCCTGGGATTCACAGCTTCCACAGAGACCCTCCCCGCTCCAGAGGGCATGGAGGCAGCAGAGAACTGCTGGGCACACGGGCCACCGTGGGCTGGGACAGTGGGGTGCCAGTGAGATCACAGCAGACACCACAGTCAAGGCCCTGTGCCTTTCTGGGCATTGTGTGAGCTTCCCCGAATCTGGTGCAACCCTGGGAAGGGGAAGAGAGCCCAACAATGACAAAAATGAAACGCAGCTGGGGGCTCATCATTGCTTTAAAGGAAATGTAAATATTTGAGGACAAGATTCATACCAAGGGCTCATTCTGGTGCCAAACACTGAGGTGAGATCTTATACAGTCTGCCAACTTTTTCTCTGTAAGCAGGAGTCACGTCCCTAGCATTACAACTAGAGAAGCAGGGTCACATACCAGGTAGCACTGTGTGTAACTTTTCCCTCCAAACTCAACGTCATCAGGAAGCCTTTTCCCCTTAGGCATCACCTTGACCTCATCATGGGGTTCCAGGGTGGGCAATTCTCTGCTGTCGCTTCCTGACCATGCAGAGTGAAGCGACAGCAAGCGAAACAACAGATCATGAGGTTTCTGAATTAGAAGTGGTTATCGTGCTCACTGCAATTTTAGCCTTTGGACCATAACAGATAGAGAGCACATCCTAACCATGTGAAAATCGTTGGCAAAGAAAAAGATCCAACAGGCCCCATAGGACAATGAGCTTGGAGCTGTCACCCCAGAAGTCAATCTGGCCTTGCTATCTCCCTACATCAAAGCATAGCAGTTTCTGCAAATGTGTGGTACATACCGCCTATGTCCATTACCATATAGTTTCCAGGACCATTGACAGACGCAATTAGAAAATAAAACTTAACAAGAGCCCTACCATGATTGTTTGAGGACTATCAAACACAAAATCAGGCCTGGCGCGGTGGCTCACGCCTGTAATCCTAGCACTCTGGGAGGCCGAGGCGTGCAGATTGTTTGAGCTCAGGAGTTCGAGACCAGCCTGAGCAAGAGCGAGACCTCGTCTCTACTAAAAAAAAAAATAGAAAGAAATTATCTGCACAACTAAAAATATATAGAAAAAATTAGCCGGGCATGGTGGCGCATGCCTGTAGTCCCAGCTACTCAGGAGGCTGAGGCAGTAGGATCGCTTGAGCCCAGGAGTTTGAGGTTGCTGTGAGCTAGGCTAACGCCAAGGCACTCACTCTAGCCAGGGTAACAGAGTGAAACTCTGTCTCAAAAAAAACCACATAAAATCAGATATTCCTTTAGCCTTCCCTAAATGATTCAT
>CAUYRB010051339.1:0-19727 GCA_963574695.1 Propithecus perrieri | reverse complement strand
CCTGAGCAAGAGCGAGACCCCGTCTCTACTAAAATTAGAAAGAAATTAATTGGACAACTAAAAATATACAGGAAAAAATTAGCCGGGCATGGTGGCGCATGCCTGTAGTCCCAGCTACTCGGGAGGCTGAGGCAGGAGGATGGCTTGAGCCCAGGAGTTTGAGGTTGCTGTGAGCTAGGCCGACGCCACGGCACTCTAGCCCGGGCAACACAGTGAGACTCTGTCTCAAAAAAAAAAAAAAAAAGCTATTTCTACCCTTTAAAAGCACCAAGCAACTTTCTTCGCCACCCAGCATTTCTTTCCTCCCTCTGTGTGTGGTGGCCACTCTCTTTCTTTCTCTCTCTCTTTTTATCGCTCTCTATCTCTCTTTCTTTCATTCTTTCTTTCTCAGGAAAATAAACTTTTACTTTTGTATATCCTAATCTTGAGAATTCTTTCTCCCCTAACATATGGACTACACACCCTAACACTGGGATGTCCTAGAAAATGAAAGAAAGTCCTGGAGCTGGAGCTTGGCAAGCAGAAGAAACAAGGAAAACATGAGATGAGGCAGAGGAGTAGGCCCGGGCCAGATGGGGGCGGGGAGGACCACAGAAAGGGATTTGGACTTTATCGTAAAAGCAGCAGCGGCATTGGAGGACTGTAAGCCTGGCACTGCCAGGGTCAGATCTGCTTCAGGAAACAGTCACTCTGGAGGCAGATGGAGAATGGGTGGGCACAGAGGCCAGAGTAGTTTCTGGAGGGCATTAGGCGGCTCCCACACAGAAGCGATGATGGAGGATTTGCGGAGTTTGGGGACAGGGTTGCCAATTCTTCACTGAGGAAAGGAATACTGAAGGTGAACGTGGTGGGGCGGAGAGGTCTGGGAATGGCAGGTAGAGGAGGAATACTGTTTTGGTCGGATTTGAGATGCCTGTGAGACATAACTCAAGTGAAGCACTTACCTTAGCTAACTAGGACATGGTAAAAGTCACTGTATAAATGCTAGCTTTCATTATCACATGGCTCCAAGTCTGGAAATCAAGAGAGCGGTCTCGGCTAGAAAACTAAATTTAGGAGGCATCAGCATATAAAAGATATCTGAAAAGAAAGTCTTTTGCAGGATACAGTGGCTCACGCCTATAATCCTAGCACTTTGGAAGGCTGAGGTGGGAGGATTGCTTGAAGCCAGGAGTTCAAGATCAGCCCGAACAAGAGTGAGACCGTATCTCTACAAAGTAGAAAAATTAGCCAGCCATGGTGGAGTGCACCTGTAGTCAGCACCCAGCTAGTCAGGAGGCTGAGGCAGGAGGATGGCTTGAGCCCAGGAGCTTGAGGTTATAGTGAGCTATGATAATGCCACTGCACTCTAGCCTGGGTGACAGAGCGAGGCCTTGTATCAAAAAAAAAAAAAAGAAAGAAAGAAAAGAAAAGTGTCTTTTCCCAAATATCTTGGCTTTTCCTGCTTTTGTTTTCCAGTGCTCAACTTCCTGACTCCTGCCTACTGACTCTCCAGCACAACCTCTAGAAATGTACGTCTGTCCCAGCATCTGACCCCAAGTCTGAGATTCCAGCCGCTGCTTACCACGGTCTTCAAGTATGTCAAAGCCTTGAAGGATGAAGATATCATCCACATTCAGCATTGAAAGATCCTTTGTTAGCAGGCAGTGGAGAGGAGTGAATAATCACTTTTTTTCTTGTCGCATATCCAAATTCAAAATAAGGTATTTAGGCCGGGCACGGTGGCTCACGCCTGTAATCCTAGCTCTCTGGGAGGCCGAGACGTGCGGATTGTTTGAGCTCAGGAGTTCAAAACCAACCTAAGCAAGAGCGAGACCCCCGTCTCTACTAAAAATAGAAAGAAATTAATTGGACAACTAAAAATATATGGAAAAAAAATTAGCCGGGCATGATGGCGCATGCCTGTAGTCCCAGCTAATCGGGAGGCTGAGGCAGTAGGATCACTTGAGCCTAGGAGTTTGAGGTTGCTGTGAGCAAGGATGATGCCACAGCACTCTAGCCTGAGCAACACATTGAGAATCTGTCTAAAAAAAAAAAAAAAAAAAGGTATTTAATATATGTACCAACTGGGAATGCGATTCGTTGCCATTTGGCCAGTTACAGGAGACAGGAGTGGAAACCTGGGCAAACCGGCCCGTTTCTGATTTGTTCCAAGATGCTTCAGCGCCCCTTGTGGACTGGAGCCTCTGACAGTTGCACTTCCGAAGGCTCTGGAAGGAGGAGAGTGGAAATAAGGCGGAACTGGAGTGCTGTGGGAGAAAAGAGGGGCTGTCTGGAGAATGTGGCGTCATCACAGCCAGGACAGGGAGAGGGCGCAGTTAAATTCTGATTATGTTGGTTTTGGGCTGCCCAAGTGACATCTGAATAAGGACAATGTCAGGCACGTTGGTAGAGAAATCTAAAGGTGGAGCACGAAGAGCAGTGTGGCCCCGGCCGGCAGGAGTGAGTGACAGCCTAGGGCCAGCACGTAAGAAGGGACAAAGGCTGGGAGCAAGCCTGGGGACATTCAGCATTCGCAGACTGAATGGAGGGAGAAGAGCCAGGAAAGGGAATTGAGGCTTAACGGTCAGAAGAAAGCCAGGAGAATGGCATGTCGAAAACCCTGCGAGAGCAGAGTTTCAGCGCATGTTCACGATGCAGATTGTCTAACATGGGGACAGAAAAGTGTTGGGCGGGATCCAACACCAGGGAGGTCAGGTTCTAGTGGGATGCTGGGAGCAGAGGCCACACTGGAGTAGAGAGGAAGGGCAGGGGTAGGAATCAGATAGCAGGGAGCGGCTAGAGGGAAAGTTCAAGGAAGAAGTTTGTTTTTTCAAACTGAAGAAACTAGAGCATGTTTAGGGCTGAGGGAAGGGTCGAGGATGCTGAGCCACGGAGGTAGGAGGGGGAGAGGCGCAGAAATGCCCCCTCTGCCTGCACCGCAGTGACTGGGCACAGGAGGGGGCTGCGGTGAGGCTGCCTGGAGGTTTGCAGATTTAGAACTAGGACATCGAGCCTTTTCCAGAGGGCTGGGTTTCATGTTCTCTGAGAAGTAAGAAGCAAGGTTAGTTATTGGGAGTGAGGTGGGGAGGGGGTTTCAGAGATTTGAGGTGGTAGAGAAGGATCCAGCCATTATTCCAGAGATTGGGAGATGAAGTCTAAGACTTAGGGTGCAGTGTAAGTCCAGTTGAGGCTGGTGACTTTATTCTGCCAACAATGAAGACTCCTCAGTCACCCAGGTGCAAGCCACCCAGGTGCAGCCATGGCAGGGAGAAGGTAATGCGCAAAGACAAAGGAGCAAGAAAGGCGCAGGAATGTGGCCGTGGAACTCAGGCCAGGTGCGAGGGAGCTGATGGGGGAGAAGAACATCGTGAAATCCCTGACCCTGAGGCCCCCAGGAGGTCAAGGAGTCTTGACTGTGGGGCCCCTTGGGCCAAAAAGCTGGGAGAAGAGGGAGCGATGGTTGGAGATAACAGCTATGGGAATCTGAAACCCCATGAAGAAGGAGCCCTAAAACGTGCTGAGATGAGGCAACTACTCATTCAGTACCTGGGGACAGGCCCAAGGGGCCTGGACAAGAGTACCAATGGAAACCCACATGCCTGTATGTCTGCATTGTAAAAGCTGCAAACCAAGTTGGCGAGCTTAAGTAAAATATGTTCTGTCCTCTTGCCTTGACAAGTTATCTTCATAACAACCTGAAAGGCCGGGTTCTAATGTGGAGTTCTCTGAATCTTTGGAGTTCTGCGCTGAGCATGGCAGAACAGGCAGAGTCAGCCCACCCACTCCTCTTTCTACCCCTAGCGCAGCTCTGCTCCTTGTGGGCCCACAAGTCCAAGCTCTGTTCACACTCCCCTCCCACAAATAGCTGCCCTTGGCCGTTCCTCTGGCTGAGGAGTCTGTGCGTGGGTGGCGCAGTCTGCTCTCATGGGGCTTGCTTCCAATGCAAGCCCTGGAAATAGGTTCAGGGCATTTGGAGAAGAGAATTTCAAGGTCTCAGGGACCTAGCAGGGAGATTAGAAGGCGCTGGGACTCAGGCTCCAGGTGGACTCATTCTATGGCCCTGGATTCCTTGACCAGGGCCTGAGAACAAGAGTGGGGCCTCTGGAGCAGGGGTCCAGAGTAGGAATCCCTCTTGCCAGACACTGTCTACTGATTTGAGTGGAATCATGAACATTTCCAGAGTACAGGAGATGGTTGACAAGTACCACCTGGCTTAGGTCGAGTGTGGTCATTCATTCCACGAACATTTCTGAGCAGCTATCATGTGTATTTTAAGCTTTTGAAGGACAAGAACATTGTTCCATTCAGCTTGGAATCCTCGAAAGGGATTAATTCCGTGCCTTCATAGAGTTGGTGCTCATCAAGTATTTCCTCAATGAAAAAATGACAAGAGGCAATGTGGGGTTGTGGTTGAGAGGGTTGGTTCTGGAGCCTAACATTCTGAGTTTGAATCTTGGTTCTGCCACTTAAGTAGATGGCCTTGAGCAAGTTACTTAACCTCTCTGTGCCTCAGTTTCCTCATATGTAAATGGGAATTACAATTAATTGCATCAGTGTGCGTAAAGTGCTTAGAAGAGTGCCTGGCACATAGAAAGCATTCAATCAATGTTTCTGTCACCACACTTGGGGGGCCAAGGAGCCACAATGGCCTCTCTCCCTTAAAGAGGAAATCCCCGAAATTATTAGGTGTTTTCACATGAGATAATGTTTGTGAATTTCCTTAGCACACTGCAGAAGTTTGGTAAATGGTAGTCTTTTTTCTTTTCCCTCCTTCCCTTTTCCTTCTCTTATATTACTGCTAACAACCTTCCTGCAAATAAAATTTCTTCCCACCATTCCTATTAATTCATGATCATTACTGACAGAGCAATGTGCTATTTTCTCACAGAATAGATTTGGAGAATTTTTGAACCTAGAAAAACTTAGAAAGCAGCTGACCCTATCCTTTGATTTTACCAACTAGGAAATCATAGCTCAGAAAAGTTTGTGTAATTGCCCAAAGTCACAGGGTAACTATTATCTCTGGCAGAGCTGAAGTTTCCAGCTGGAGCTCTGGGCCTCTGACTGCTGGCTCTGCGCTCTGTTAATTACAACTCTCTAGTTAGGATTGGATTTTCTCCTAATCCTTTAGGAATCAACATAATAAATGTAATGAATTTTGATAAATTAAGTGTAAATATGTAAAATGCAGTAAATGTAGTAAATTATCTTAAACCACCTGTTCAGAATCTATAGCTTCACTGGCATGACTTGGTCATCGTTTTCCATCAAGTTTGAAAGCAATGAGAAAAGAATCCATCTAAAGGGAGAGTTTGCAACAGGGAATTGGAAAGCCTTGGCCAAAGCCATTCAGAGAAATGAGGCAAATTATGCCTGTAAAAACTATCACACAGTGTTATTTGTTACATGATGGGATTCTCAAAATAATGTATCTGTGGCTTTAAGACCCCCTGTGGCAGGTACCACCCCTGACTCGTTTCTAAGGAAACCAGAGCAGAGGGCTTCCACTTCCAAATTCCCATTTCTGTCGTCCAGCATCTCTGGGCTCTATCCAACTATTGTGAGCCTGAAAAAGGAGACCTTCAGTAAGGACGGAACAGAAGGCCTTCAGAACCAGTCATCTGAAAAGGAGTAAAGATAGATTCACTGCCTTACAAGTTCCAATGTTTCCAAGTGAAAAAGTAGTACAAATGAAGAACAATAGTAGCAATAATTCTGGCCAATGGGGTGCAGACTGTAGGTAAATTTCTTTAGTCCCAGATGCCAAATCTCAGCAAGTATCCCCTCTGCTCCAGAAATGGGGCCCCCATGCCCTCCCTCTGGAGGATTTTAAAGCAGTTTCTACTGAGCACCCCTCCAGGTCCCCAATCTTGGCTAGCTGACATATCCTCATTGATCTACAAATTGCAATTTAATTGTGAAGGAAGAGAGCTCAAAGTTAGCAACCCAAGGCACAAAATCTGGAAAAAGTCAGAAAGTGTCATTTGACATGAGCCCGTTCTTGCATCTCTTGCCTTTGAAGAATGACTGCATCCCCCAGGAAACGAATGGTATGCCTGGAAATCAGGTGATGCAGACAGATGGGGTAAACATTATCTCAAACAGAGTGAAAACAAGAAAGGGGAACTGAAATATTAAAACAACAGGAGGATAAATGAGTTTTTGATTTGGTTTAAGAAGTAGAAAAGAAGTTAGAAAAAGGAAATTTTGCAAAACAATAAAAAAGGAAGTAATTGGATATGTTACAACAAAATATTTATATAGGAAATGAAATTTAAATGTGGAACAAAATACTGTGGAGTTAATTCTCCCTCCACTAATCTTTAGAACAAATAGTTCTCATGAGAAGAGAGGCCATTTCCTTTGGATTAATTCTAGAGAGATTCAGCAAGTTCTTTCAATGACTATAAAACTCTTCAGAATCTATCTCAGTGGCTGGATTAATGTTCTGTGGCACTTTATCATACCCCACATTAAAACACAGGACAAAGCAGTTTCTGAGGTTTCCCAGTTTCTGATTTCTGTATTTCTTTCTGATGTAGTACTAGCTCATTGATAAGAGGTAATGAATGACCAATTTGTTCTCTCACAGGGGATATGAGCCACATTCTATTGGAAACGGCCCAGAGAGGAAAATCTGGTGTTGATGAGATATTTGAGTTTTTTTTTTTTTTAAATGACAGAACAGCTTCGAATTGTAGATTGTAATAGTTAGAGAAAAAAGAAACTGAATTGGAAGTGAGTATAGATCCAGAAAGTCATATTCCCGCAGGACTAATTCCAAAGAGAATTCTGAAAACCCAGGGAAGGTTCTGATAAAACATCCACATAGCATTATATATTCTTTACGACCTTTAGAGTCATGATTATTGACTTTTTCTAACATTGCACTGGGCAAGTTAATGAGATTGTCCTCTGCACTTTCTCTTCACCTGGAACAAAGAAAGTTTGAGTAATTTGCCAAAGGTTACTATAAATGTCAGGAAGAGAAAGACTGGAGCCTAGATCTCTTAGTCCATAAACATAGATCTTCTCTTTAGAGAAAGAGGAAAAGTAGATCATAACTTCTTTCCAAGCTTGGAGAAAGAGCATTTTCTATAGATTGAAATAGCGCATTTTGCAGTGCTGATTAAGACCAGTGGTTCCATGTCCATGCATCAGCTCTCTCTCTCTCATTGTATCTTCACCTTTATCGCATGAGGATTTTGACAGCATGCGTCTTAGCCCATTCCCAATGCTATAATAAAATACCTTAGACTGGGTAATTTATAAACAACATAAATTTATTTCTCATAGTTCTGGAGTCTGGGAAGGCCAAGGTCAAGATCTGGTGTCTGGTGAGGGTTGCTCTCCGCTTCCAAGATGGCGCCTTCTCGCTGTGTCCTCACATGACGGAAGGGCAAAAGGGACAAATGCCATGTCCTCACAGGGCAGCAGAGATGGAAGGGCTGGCTAGGGCTCTAATCCCATTCATGGGGGCTCCATCCTTACTTCCCCAAAGCTCCCACCCCTAATACTATCACATTGGAGATTAATTTTCCACCTGTGAATTTGGGGGGACCACATACATTCAGACCATGGCAGTAAATGAATCTGAGGGGTAGTGTGGGAATCAGTAGGTGCCTATAAAAACATAACCTGATGAAAGGAGAAGAACTGAAATAGAACAGATTTTGGCTGATGCTTTTGGCAGAAGATTGGTAGTTTACCATTCCAGGCAACCAGGAGTGCAGAGCTTGGGTTTCTAAGGCAGAGCTGGAGGAGTGGAACAGAATGTTCTCTTCTCCCCTGTCCATGGCCTAAGCATGGAGGTACACTGTTTCTTGGGGTTCTTGAAGGCTCTCAGAAATGTTCAAATAGCACAAAGTAGGCCAGATAATTGAGATTCTTTCCCTGAAGGAAATTTGGAACGTTTTTGTTTGCTGTTTGCTTAATTATACCACAGTCAACCTGGACCTCAAATCATCAAAGAGATGTGGTCTTTTTTTTTTTTTTTTTTTGAGACAGAGTCTCACTCTTGTCACCCTGGGCTAGAGTGCAGTGACATCATCATAGCTCACTGCAACCTCCAACTCCTGGGCTCCAGCAATCCTCCCGAGTAGCTGGGACTATAAGCACACACCATCATGCCCAGCCAATTTTTCTATTTTTAGTAGAGACGGGGTCTCGCTTTTGCTCAGGCTGGTCTCGAACTCCTGACCTTAAAAGCGATCCTCCTGCCTCAGCCTCCCAGAGTGCTAGGATTATAGGCATGAGCCACTGCACCTGACTGTGATGTGGTCTATCTTTTTCATTTCCCTTTGCAAAGAGTGACTTGCCTACTGAGTCAGAGCAGAAAAAACAAGTCCTTTTCATGTTTATTCTACTGCTTCTTAGGATGGGGCAGCCTGGTAATTGTACCACACCACAGCAAAGCGCAGGGAAGCAGATGGCGACTTTTTCTCATCATTTCCCAGATGAGGGAGAACAACCACATTTACTCCATCGATGCCATTTTGGTTGTTGCTATTGTGGTTGATGCTTTTGTCAGAGAAGATATAGATCTGGAAGAGAGCGAGTGAGACCTGGGAAGTCAGGCCACCTCTCAGTCTGGTCCCCATTACATGAATGTGGAAATGAGGCTCCATTTGCTTTTTGCTAGTCTTCAGTCAACAGAGGAGTAATTGCCTTATCCTAAATGAAAAACATGACTTCCTGATTACAGTAAATAGAGGAAAGGGAGAAAAATGAGCAGGACAGACAATTGGGTCTTTCATTGTAATTACCCAGAAAATGCTGCCTCCAGAGAGAGCTGGCAGCTCAGGAGCTGATGGAAAACAGCCCAGGTGGCCTGCAGGGCATTTTGAAGGCAAAAGTTGTCCCTATGCATGAAGCTCCTGGTACACTACCTGTTAGGGTGGGTTGATCAGACTCTGCCTGAATTTTGGGATAATTAAATGAAGGATTAGAATGATCACTGTATTTTTTTCCCTCAAATAAACCTGTGTTCAAATAACTGTGATACCTACTTCACAGTGTTTTGGGGAAGTAAGGTAGTGTATGGAAAACGTTTAATGCCAGTCGTAACACATAGCAGTGTTCAATAGATGGTAGCTAGTATTTTAATCTTTAAAAATATTTTATTCTGTGATTGTTTTTCCTTGACTAACTGGGACAGTTGGTCTTCTTTCTGTCCTGCCTTTGACATCGCAGGGCCAACCTTACATGCTCGCTGACAATGTCCTCAAAGTCCGGGCATCCTCAGAGCAAGACAAAGAGTGAGAATAAGCTAAGGCAACCCCCAGTGGGCTCTGAAAGTGTGGAGGTCCCTCTCTCTTTGTGTCTCCATCTCATGGGAAGGCCTGCTTTCTGCACATACGCAGCTGCATTTTGCACTTGGAGGCGAGCGTGGAAACCGATTGGAGACACAGGTGTGTCCTTCCCTGCAAGAGCACCCTTTCTGGTATAGTGGGTCAGATGGGCCTTCGGAACAGCAGGCTTCCCAGGCTGGGAACAAGTACATTCAGAGGGAGGCAGCAGTCCTCTTCCCCAGCTCCGATGACAAATATAAGCTAATATTTATGCAACACTTGCATGTCCCAGTCTCTGTGTAATAAACACCTTGAGTATGGCTTATCTCATCTAACCATCACAGCCATGCTAGCAGGCAGGTACCATTAAGAACTCCATTTTCATAATGAGAACACTGAGACTTAGGGAGTCTCAGACTTGTCCAATGTCATCCACAAACATTGAATGCAGGATTTAAACCCAGGTTATATGACACCAAAGTCCATGCTCTTGATCCCAATGCCAATCTCTCATTTTAGAGTTGTCCCCACTGGGCTTGCTACCTGCAAATATCTAAGGAGTTGCTTATGTCACAGTCCCAGGTACTGACACTGAGAGTGAGGTCCTCTTGAAGGACAACCCCACTGAGCAAAAGTTACATGTGCTACCCTACAGTTCATGGGAGGAAATTCAAGAATTATTAAGGGCCTTGAGAGAAATTTTCCAGTTCCAAGCAGTGTCTATGCTGTGAGTAATCCTATTCGAAATCAGAAAATAGAACAGTTACTGAAAATAGGGTGAAAAATACTCCCTCCTCAGTTCAGAACTCCCTCATAAACAGTCATATGACCAAGTCCAGGAACAAGCCATGAATATAAGAATGGTAATTTGATTTTGTTTATTATCTATGTTGCATGGGGTGTTATCCTGGCAGCACTGTGGAGAGATGAACTAGTGAGAATTATGTGTGGGCTGGTAGAATGTTTGAATTATCTCCTGATAATTCTTCCATAAGGCTGAATTAACTGATGTGCATTTCAAGTTCTCAGCTACTGGCACGCAACTCACTTAATGAACTGCTGCTACACACAGGTCAGAAAGCAGGTAGTTTCACTGTTATCAAAGAATAGAACTCCTCACTGAATAAGCCCTATATAGAAAGAACAGTGTACCTCTTTGGGTCTCTCAAGAATGCAGGCAGATATTCTAGGGGGAAAAAGTCATGATTAGAGAATTAAAGAAAAAGTAGATGGAGGTAGGAGGGAACAGGTTAAAGCTAAAATTGTTCAAATATACCTAAACGTATCTGGACAAAGGTTCGGGTGGGCTCCATTTGCTCTAGAGACTAAGAATCCTCCTGGGAGGAAGATTTTGGGAAATCAATTTGATCACAATGCAAGGCCTTAGCTGTCAGGAGGGGGAAGGTTCTTAGCCTAGTGCTGAACACTCACAATCACCCCCTGCCCCACCCATGCCTCCAGTCGGCAGACTCCCTTCCTCCATGAACTTGTGCCCAAATCCTACAGAAAGGAGGCGGCTATAAGCAAAACTTAGAAAATAATTTCACTCAAAGCTCTTTGATGTTGAGGCATAGATTTCACTCCTTTGGCACTGTTCTAACCAGATGGAACATGTACAAAAATAGGACAGAGATGTGCTTTGGCACTTCTAGGGCTCCATGTCCCAGCAGGAGACTGTGGTACCCGGAAGTGGTGGCACCAGGGAAATAACAATAACAAGGGTGCCCAGAAGAAAAGCCATGACATCTGGTGCAGACCATGGTAACAAATTTGGATTTTGTTTTAAGAGCAATGAAAAGCATTTTTATCAGAAGAGGGACTAATCTGGTTTTCAGTTTTTAAAAGATCACTTCTGTGAAGAACTCATTTTAGGCAGCCAAAAGAAAAAGTAGGAAGATCAGTTTGGAGATTGTTGCAATAGACAAAGCAAGAGAGGACAGTGGTTTCGAGACTAAGGTGGTGGCAATGAAGATGGAGAAAATGGATAGATTCAAGACACATTGTGGAGGTAGAGTCAAGAAGGCTTGCAGATAGTTTGGATGGCAGGGGTAAGAAAGAGAGAGAAAATAAGAATGACTTTCTGATTTCTGCTTGCATATTTGCATAGGTGAGGAGACTTAATGCGGAATAAATTTGGAGGAAGAAAACCAGGTTTTCTGTTTTGGATACTTTGAGTTAAATATGACTGGGAGACAAGTACGCAATTGGATAGAGAAGATAGGAAATCAAAGGAAGATCAGTGTTGGAGCTGTGAACAAAAATGTGAGATTCCCCAAGGAGAGAGTCATGAGTACACAGAGTTAGAAAGAGGGTGGCCTGAGATCATGCTTTCAGGAACCCACTCTTTAGAGGACTGGTACAGGAAAATGAACTCGAGAAGAAAAACAGGAAGAAGAAATCGGAGAAGCAGGAGAAAAGCTAAAAAGATGTGGTGTCACAGAAGCCAAGAGAAGAGACTCTGTCAGGAAGAGAGTGTTCAGTTTTGATTAAGGCTGCTGAGGGGTTGTGTGAGTCGTGGATGACAAACAGCCCAGTGGATTTGAGAACATGGAGGTCACTGGTGAACTTGGTAAGAGTGGTTACCAGGGGAGGGGGAGTCAGAGCCAGAGTGAGTGGGTTAATGAGTTACTGAAATCCCACAACACAACACCAGATGATTGTCTGTAATATAAATTCATAAGGATGGCAAGAAGGGGAGAGGGCAAAACAGCCACAAAATTCTGAAAGCTGGAAACCACCTGGATAAGTCTTAACTGATTTAGCAGACTGAAGAAAGCACTGGTAAGTCAGTAGCGAGGAAACATAAAACTGACACAATTTACATCTCAAAATCCTTCAAGGTCTCAGGAATTGGTGGCACCAGGAAACTTTAAAAGTGGAGGTAAGGCAAAGGTGTGGGAACTGGCATTAAAATAAGGAGAATTGGTTGAAAGCATTGTAAACGGTAATTATATTTGCAGAGCTCTTACCCTACCCTCAGTAGTCTTTTAACTGCCCTTCCCCTAGCCTGGCAGAAGACTGATTTATTCTCTGGAACAGATCAAACAATGAGCCCCTCGACTTGGGTACCAGGTAGGAAGAGTAAGAGGCTGTATGCTTACTTGTGCTGAGACTCTCGGGCTGGAACACAGGCAGGAAAGATTCTCTTGGAAATCAACCAGTCCAGAGGAAGAGCCTAAAGATAACATCAGGGCTAGCCAAGGAAATAGTTGAGCCAGATTGCCTTACAGTGAAGCTAACAGTTGCTAAGCTCCACTCATGTGAACAAGGCTTCAAATCAGCTTTTTGGTCCCCACTGTCAAGTATAAGCAGACAGCAGGCATTAAAACATACATGAAGAAAGCTTTTAAGGTGAAAGAGCTACTTGGAGAAAATAGACTATACAAGAGGATGAAAACTTCCAAAAACTATATTTAATATCCTCAAAGAGAGTAGAGGAGATATTGTAACCATGAAAAAGGAACAGAATGCAAGTAAAATAGGACCTCAGGAACAAAAAAAAGCCCTTGGAAATTAAATATATATGATGGCAGAAGCGAGAACTCAATAGAAGGGCTGGAAATATAAAACTGAGGGGGGAAAAGCTAAAAGCCGAAGAGATACAATATAGAAAAGAAAATTAGAGGATCAATCAAGGAGGTCCAACAGCCAAATAATATTATAGAAACTCCAAAAATAGGTAAGAGAACAGAGAATGAAATAATTCAACAAAATTTTCCAGAATTAAACTGTCAAAATAGGTGAATGTAAACCTCCCCTAAAGCACACCAGCATAAAATTTCAGAACACTGGAGGCAAGGAGAAGATCTTATATGTTTCCAAAAGGAAAAATAGGTCACATACAGAGGTTTAAGAATCACAGTGCTGGCCAGGTACAGAGGTATGCACTTGTAGACCCAGCTACATGACAGGCTGAGGTGGGAGGATTCTTTCAGCCCAAAAGTTCAAATCCAGCCTGGGTAGCACAGCAAGATCCCATATTTTAAAAAAGTTGTTTTTAATTTAAAAAAAGAATCATAATGTCTTTATACTTCTCAATCACAACACTGGAGGCTAGAACACAGTGGAACATTGCCTTTAAAATTCCAAATAAATTATTTTAAACCTAGATTTTTTTATTCCCAGCCCAACTATCAATTAACTGAAAAGTCAGAATTTCACTTGCAAGGTCTCAAAAATTTTACCTCACATATACTTCTCAAGAAGTAACTGGAAGATGTGTTCCACCCAAAATAGGAAAGAAAGTTTGGAGCCAGGGCCCAGGGAAAAGATGAAGAGAATCTCCAAGATGATGGTTGAGGGACCAGACAGTGCTACACCAGGTCTGGAGGGAAGACTGGAGAAGGTCCAAATGGAGAAAGAGGCTCTGGAAGAGATTTATTCAAGAGGATAAAACTGATAACATAAGTATAGATGTTTTTAGAGGAGAGTTACATAATGGCAGTTTGAGGTGGAACTGGTACTTAGTAGAACAGAAAACTAAGGAAATAAAAAGTTATTCCCATGGGAAACCAAAAGTTTTATAAGAAATTAAAAATAGTCTAGGTTTAATACCTGGCTCAGCTCTCAATATCATTATATAATCAAAATAAGGTAAACATTGATTATTGAACCAAGCAAAATTATGATGTAACCATACAGGAAGGGTAGGAGGATGGGAAGAATTTATGTGTGTGCTGTGGGATGGGGAGAGAATGAGAATTAAATGCTCATCCTAGGGGAAGTCAGTAGATACTGCTCGCAACTGAGGGATCAAGAATTACAACAATACCAGCATTTTATTTAGAAATGTAGAGCCAAGTGCCAAAAAGAAAAGAAAAAGCAGCTTAAAGTGTTATAAGTAGTTGTCTTTGATGGGGAGAGCACAACAGGGGATTGCTGTTCTTCCTAACAAATCTCATCAATCTATAGAACTACTTGAGTCTTTAAAATGTGTGCAAATAAAAAAATTTATAAAATATAATGTATGTGAATGACCTTGCTAAAAATAGAAAGTAAATAAAAACAAATGCAAATGGAAAGTGAATTTGGTTCTTTTTTTGGTTCTAAGGGGGAATTAAAAAGTGAGTTAAGGTAGCTTGGGTCAAGGGTGGGTTTTTTAAAGTTGGGAAATTCAGCTCACTGAGATTAGAACTGTCTACCTGAGAGGGAGAAATTGATGGTGCAACAGAGGGAGGATTCCAATGGAGCAAGGTCCTTGGGAGGATTACAGGGATAGAATCCAAAACCCAGAATGTGGGGCTGGGCTTTGATACAAGAGAGACACCCCTTCACTGAAACAAGAGGGAACAAAAAGGTAGGTGCAGACACAAGTGGAATTGAAAAATTTATCATGAACCTTTTTTTCTTATCAGGCCTCAAAGAGACACTCAGAGCAGAACGCACTGCAATACACTAGCACTTCTATGAGAAGTAACACACAGACTATACCCAGACGTGTGCTCCTTCCACCTTCCTACATGTGGAATGCCAAACTGCATATGCTTGATGGATAACTCTCCCACAGTAGATGCGTTACCCTTTATCTCATAGAAATAAGAATATATACATTTTTTAAAAGAAGATTTCCACTGTTAACATGTTCGACCAAATATGTTGGTGGGCCTTCCTGCTGCAAAACAACCACAGCATACACCCTAGTATTATACCCTAGATAAAGCATACTTACTGATGCAATTTTGGGATTGCAGGAAAGAGAGGAAATTACCAAGGGACTCCTCCCCATAAAAAGTAGCAAACTATAAGTAGAAATTAGAGCAGGAAGCAGAGTGAGTAGGGAGGAACAGAACTACCCTAAGAGCAAATTACGGTAGAAGTGCCATGATCCAGATAATAACTCTTGGGCCAGCAGAGAGGAGGGGGAGCCAAACGTAAGACTCTTTCATTAAGCCAGAATGCTGGAAGAGCTCTAAGTAGTTCCAAGTTTGCAATGCCCTCTGGCTCTTGGAAGAAGCAGGTGCAAATCTTCCCTAAGAGAGCATCCCCCACTTAAGCCTGGAAGATTCCCACCAATGAAGATCTAACAAATACATGTCCATACTCAGGGATCAGGAGGCCCAGGAGAGACCATGACACCATGAGTGATGGTCAGCAGACACATGTTAAAGGAAAGATAGGAAAAGCAAAGACTTGCTCTCCAAGTCTGGCCTTTGAACACTCATGGCACTATCACCTGAGTGCTTACTAAAATGCACATTCCTGGGCCCCATTCCACTCTTACTGAGCCTCTGCTCTGAGGATTGAGCCTGGGGATCTGCCTTAATACTCACTCCTGACAGAGGGAAAACCGGACAGCTGGTCATACGGACCTGGCTTTCCTTCTCGCAATCATATTTCTGTACCTTTTACTGTACATTCAGGGAAACATAAATGCAGGAGGCCCATCCATCCAAAGGCTAAAATAAAACTAAGAAAAATAGCTAAGCAAGATGGCACCCTCTAGTGCCAGGAAGGTGGGGACTGACATAGCTTGGGTGCTGCCTGTCTCCTGTTGGAACACAGTATGAGCCCTAGTCAGTCCAGCCCATGAACCCTGCAGCCATCACTGTGCTGGAATGAAATCCTGGTCACACTTCAATGACTACAGATGCACAAAATTCTGTGATTGAAGATGATAGGAAGTGGGTGCCATGATACTAACTAATGTCTTAATAGCTTAATATAAACTATTCACCAGGATTTTAGAAGTGCCTGGAGAATCCATAGGGTGGGATGTCAGGGGACTCTTTGCAGGAGGGATCAAGAAGGAGCTTGGAAAAGAACTCACTCTGAAGGAAGAGAGAGTCAGGCACGGTGTAACAGAGGGAATGACCTGAAAAAAAAATGGCAAAAATATTTTCTCTCTCTTTAAAACATCCTCCACTCCTTTTGGGGTACTAAAACATGAATCCTTGCCTCAGGTCAGTGGTTTGGAGGAGCAAGTTAAGTCTTTTGTTATTTGTGCTGCAAAAGATGGCTCAGCCACCTAGTGGAGGGAGGTCCTGGGTAGAGGTCATGGGATTGTCTCCAGTGAGATGGGCTGATCAGAATTATCAACTGTAGTTGAACAGCAATTGTCTGAAGCTGAGAATCCATCCTTTAAAAGCTCTGTATTTCTGCTTATTATTAGGATGATAGCATTTTTCAGACAGAAGTCTCCATCCTCCTCCGTTGCTGGCAAAGTAATAAACTTCTCTTTCCTTCTCCTCAAACCACTTGTTCTTGTTCTTCTGAGGACAAGTGCAGAGCTTTTCATAACAATAGGCTGGATCCAAAGACAATGAGCCCATTTCAAATAGAAGAGCTAATTTTGAGAATGGCAGAGGGTAGTTCTAATTTACCTGGCCCAACCTCCATGGCCCTTATCCAAGGGAGAGCATGGGACAAAAAAAAATAGCAAAAATGCAAACAGAAGATAGCACTGCTTTGCAGTTTTGTAGTTTAAGGAGCACAATATAGGCTAAGAGTGAGATAGGAAATGGAAAATGTGAAAGGGGTGGCCTTGCAAAAATAACAGGAAAATACCTAATCCCACAATTTGCCAATTTGGTTAAAGATCAATCCTATGAGTTCTGTCAGTAAAAGGTACCCTGCAGGAGTTCTGTTTTGCACAACTTCTGGAAAAAGCTGAATGAACAGAAAAGAGATGTAAATCTCTCTTTCAAAATTGTTTTTTTGAGAATCTGCTTTTTACAGCCTAAAGAGTTCCTGAGCGAACGGGAACAATATCTCGAGGACAGAGTCACATCTCTTGTTGATAATCCCTTCTCCAAGGAAAAGCAGGAGAGCCAACTCTTGGACTTTGACATCCACTCAGTTTTTGTTATCTACTTGCCACCAAGAAGAAAGAAAGCAGTGGATGCAGCAGTTTCTCAACTATACTCTGCAATTTTTACAATCCCCTTTAAAAAGCACATTTTTCCCTTTCCACCTCTGTGCTGGTCCTTTCCCATCCCTGCTGCCATGGAAAAGTAAATAAACCTCTTCTTTCTATCCTAATCTTTGTCTGGAGAAATCTTTCTCAAAACCCACATGCACAAGCATCTCCACCGTAACAAAATGCCTTGTGGGAAAACTGGTAATGACAACAATAGCCAATCACAGTTGAATGGCTATTCTGTGCCAGGCAGGGTGGACTATTCCAATAGTCCTCTCAGGCAGGTATTACTGTTATTATGTTACAGATGAACAAAATGAGTTCAGAAAGGTTGGGTAAGTTGCTCAACATCACACAGCAATAAACTGTGGAATCAAACTGGAACTTAGGACTGCTTGACTTTATAGGCCACGTTCTTAAAATATTTTTTCTAATTTTATTGTTTAAATAGGTGTCTTAATTTCATGATTCGAGACTTAGAAAAAAATATTATAGAATGTTTAGTGAAAATTCCATCTCCTATCACTGTCCACAGCCCCCCAGCTGTCCTCCTCACAGACGACCAGTGTCGTTAGATTCTGTGGGATATTCCAGAGATAGTTTATGAATTTCATTTTGCTATACCATTCTGAACCTCACATTTTTCACAGAGGAAAATATCTTGCAGATCACTCCTTATCAGTACATAAAGAGCTTCTTGTTCTGTTTTCCAGCTTCAGGATGTCATTGTTGTGTGGAGGTGCCGTGACCGTGTTTACCAGTCACCAGTCAGCAGACAGTAACCACGGTTCCATTCTTCACCACAGGCGAGGCTCTTTACTCTGAGCAAACCCTACTCCCTTCGGAGGAATCTTGCGACTCTGCCCTGACAATTAGGCTTCTTTAAGCTGCAAGACACAGCAACACTCTCAGGTTACCTTCACCTAGGGGTGGGGAACCTCTGGCCTTCTAGGTCCTTAAATGTGGCCTTTTGACTGAATCCAAATTTTATAGAACAAATCCTTTTATTTTTATTAATCCATTTTTGTTCATCTTTTATATTTTTATTTTATTTTTAAAATGAACATACTTAAAATATCAAAGAATAAAATAAATTTCAAAGAAGTAATCCTCCCAGATTGACCGGCACAATTAGAACATTAGGAAGCCATAAGGGCTAAATTCACAGCTGCTATGCTCATGATTTAGTTCTAACTTCCCCCACCTGACTGGCGCCATTACCACACAAGGCTGGTTGGCGAGAGTTTATGGGGGTTGAGTGCACCAGTCTGTTATCAGCTTCTGACACGGTGCACTATGTTTCTGTTTGAAGTGGAATTTGTGAATAGTTGCACAGCTCGACAGCGTTTTTAAATTCTGTCTGCTTAACAGCCCATCATGTCAAAGAAGACCAAGAGAACACTGAAGGAAGAAAACAGGTTTTTAAACGAGGATTGGGAATTGCAATATTATCTTGTTTTTGCTAAAGATAAGATGATTTGCTTGCTTTGTGATATTGCAATATCAATATTAAAGAAATTCAATGTTCATCAACATTGTAACACTCATAAAGACAAAAAATATTTTAAATTACAGGGAGAGGCATGGAAGATTGTATTACAGAAATGAAAAGATGAAAAGCAAAAGCAAAGACAGTTCTTTCAAGCAGCAATAAGACCTGAAAACAATGCCACGGAAACAACTTATAAAGTAGCTTATATACTTGGGGAAAAAAAGGGAAGCCATTCAGTGATGTAGAGTTTGTGAAAGAATGCACTGTCGAAGTTGTAGGATGCTTAGACTCCAATACCATTTCAAAGTACAAACAACTGCCTCTTTCAAGGAGAACCATAACTGATCGGCAGCATGAATTAGGCTTCGACTTAACAGGACAACTTCATGCAATACTTGAAAAGGAAAATATATATCATCCGATTGCTTCAGATGAATCAACTGATAGTACTGACTCAGCACAGGTTTTATATTTCTTAGATCATAACAGAAGATTTTCTTTGCTATGAAGAGTTACTTGCTTTGGGCACTCTTGTGAACAGAACATGGGGAATGGATATCTTCAACAACTTTCAAGATAAATGTCATGAAGTTAGACTGAATTTGGTAAGTTCAGTGAATGTGTATGTACAGAAGACGGTGCACCTTCAATGACAGGAAGACATGAAGGGTTTATTGCACAGATTTTTAAAAAGTATTAACAGATCCAGATGCTCTCATTTCTTTTCACTGTGTCTTGCATCAGCAAAATCTCTGTGCTAAATCTACTATTTTAAGTGACACTTCGCAACAAGTTATAAATATTGTTAACTATATTTGTGCAAATGCAACACAGCATCATCAGTTTCGTAACATGCTAAAGTTGAATGATGAGGTATTCAGTGTGGATTTGCTGTGTCATTCTAAAGTATGTTGGCTATCTCAGAGATAGGTGTTAGCCAAAAATTTATCTTTGCAAGAATAGTTAAATTTTATGAAGAACAGAATTAGCAATGTGAATTGTTTAAAAAATATTTCTGTAGGAATGCAGCATTTCTGCATGATATTATGTCAAATCAAAACAGCTTCAATATTTCTTCGCAAGGTAAAACAAAGTCTATATATGATAT
>CAUYRB010051337.1:0-41172 GCA_963574695.1 Propithecus perrieri | reverse complement strand
GAAATTAATCGGACAGCTAAAAATATATAGAAAAAATTAGCCGGGCATGGTGGCGCATGCCTGTAGTCCCAGCTACTTGGGAGGCTGAGGCAGAAGGATCGCTTGAGCCCAAGAGTTTGAGGTTGCTGTGAGCTAGGCTGATGCCACGGCACTTTAGCCCAGGCAACAGAGCAAGACTCTGTCTCAAAAAAAAAAAAAAAAAAATGCAAGGCCAACTAGAGTAGTGGCTTACTAGCCTAGAATAACTGTTTCAAAGCTAAGCTTTCCCTTGGATCGCCTGGAGTGAAGATCACCATATAAGCCCTGTCACTTTTACTGGGGCAGGGTCTCATGTAACCAATTCCTAATCAGCGTACCAGAGAAAGAATATCCCAGAAGTCTGAAAGGAAGGATAAGCAAAACAGTGTCTATGTAAGGATAGAGAAGACCAGTAGGTAGGGACAGGCTCATGACATTTTGGAGCATCTCATTTCAAATCGTACTCATAATTAGTGAATTTCAAAACTTTTGTAAACATTCCTGTGAGGTTACATACATACACATACAGTATCACATAACGATATCTGGCCTTTGTCCCCAGTTCCTAAAAACCCTTGGAATTTCCTGAGTGATAAAAGTGACAGGACCATTTTTTGTTCTATTATGAAGCTATGTTTGGCAGCCCCCTGAATAGCTGCAGCATAGGAGGCGGTCACCAGAAAGACCGAGCCTTGATTGGAAGCTTACAACTTTCAGCCCCACCCACAACCTCCAGGGAGGGGAGTGAGCTGGAGACTGAGTTAATCAAGCATGCCTGCACAATAAAACCACCATAAAAAACCCTCAACCCCAGGGTTGGGAGACCTTTGGAATTGGCAAACATGTCCAAGGAGGGTGGCACACTCTAACTCCATAGGGACAGAAAACTCCCATGCTAGGGACCCTACTGAACCTTGCCCTATGTACCTCTTCATCTGGTTGTTCATTTGTCTCTTTTATAATAAACTGATTAAAGTATTTTTCAGAATTTCGTGAGCCATTCTAGCAAAAGATCAAACTTTAGGTATTGTGGGAACCTCCTGACTCTGTAGCCAAGTTGGACGTTAAGTGTGGTGAACCTGGGGGGACCTGACACTTGTGACTGGCATCTGCAGTGAGGGCAGTCTCGCAGGACTGAGCCCTTGCACCTGTGGAGTCTGATGCTAACTCCAACCGATGAGTGTCGGAACTGAACTGTAGGACACCAGCTGTGTGCAGACAGTTGGAGACTAGATTGGTATGAGAAAAACCCCCACACATTTGGTGTCAAAAGTGTTATGAGTAAAAACAGCTCACACATATATGTATGTTTATGCATATATAGTCTCAAAGAAATGTTTAGAAAACAGTTTTGATGTTCATCAATTATAAGTATGATTTGAAATTAAACCTTATTTGAAAATAAAGCTGAGATATTTCTATCTTCTAAATTCTAAGCAATATGCCTGGATAAGGTATTTAAATAATAGCATTTATAAATTAAGATTAGCATTATAATTAACGATTATAGAAATATTTAATTTCTTTTATAGTTATAGTACATGCCTTTGTATTTCATGGAAAAAAAATACTTACCCCAAATGATTCACCAATTGATACTAAGATTCTGTCAAGTTAAAATGAAATACAAATTAGTAGTGAAAATCATACACAACTGTACGGAGATGGACACAGACACATCATTCTGGACTATCAGGAATACCAAATCAAAGTTTTCCTCTACTAGAGCCACTGACAAATTATGTTCATCACGGGCTTATTCTAACAGTGCTAGTCTAATCATACACTCATGTAGTCTCTTAGATATTTACAGCAAGAAGTCTAGTTTTCCAAAAACATATTGTGTCATTGCTCATATTTAAAGAGGGTAAAAGAAAGTTTTAAGTTTACCCCTGTTTTTAGTTCTTCATAAATCAATGGGTAAGTTATCAAATTTCTTTCACAAATTTTTATTTAAAATTCAATTTACATTTGGCAAAAACTGACAGTATTAAGTAATAATCAGAATTCTTATTAGGATCTATATTGATATATAGTAAAGGCTATTTATCATATATCCTAGAATCAGAAATCTCTATTAGTTTATTTGTCTTTGTTTGAACCAAGTAATCTATGTTCTTGATAACAGAGCTGAAGAATAGCATTATACTGACATAACGAAGATTTGAAAATATGCACATGGAACTAGTGAATATATACTAACATATTTTATTTTCTTCCAACTCCTTGATAAGTGGCCATGATTCCATATATAACATTTGATTAACCAGAATACCTAAATATGCTGGATAAATAGAGTGTTAAGATGCTCTCTTAATGCTAGATCAATAATTTATTAGGATTTTCAGAATGTGATTTTTTTGCCAAAACACTAATACCAACACAGAGTTGATTTTATTGAGATCAGCAAATAGCCATCATCGTCACCATAATATGGGTTAATTATCATCATTAAAAAACTACCTAAGTATACATTTTCATATGGTGGCGTGGGACCGTGTAAATTAACTTAAATAGACATGGTGTGGCATCTTAGCAGTTTAAAATTTAAGTGGCAGATCTCAGTACACAGATATCCAACTACAAGAACACCAAATAAAGAAAGGATGATACAAGGGCACAGGAGAGCATTTTTGTATCATACTGCCAATTATTTTTCACTTCATATTTTTCTGTAGAGTTTGAAATTTTTATCACAATTGCATTCCCTATATGATTAAACACATATAAATATTTTCTTAAAGGCTAATATAGCCCCTTCTCCTTGTTTGTTTTTCTTACCCATTAGGTACAACTATATTGGCTGATAATTTCTGAGATAAGACTACATTAACTATACTAATATGCCTTCTACTTATACAAATAAAGTCAGTTTCACATAGCCCATGATAACATATCATTAGTCAACTGAAGCACTTCGAAGCCAGAGAGCACTTGTGGTTGGATGTGGATGATAATATGATGATAATATGTTTTAAGTTCATTTGAGAACTTAAAACAGCTTCACACTCATTTCCCTGATCCACAGCACCCTTCTGAAGTAGAGATAGAAACCTGCCCAAGGTAATATAAGGCGGCTACCAGCAGGATTAAGAATGAACCTCTAAAGACTTAACTGACAGTCATCTACATTTAATAAGTCATCTCCACTTTTGTAAAATGTAAAATGAACAAGGTCCACAGAAAGTGTTTTCAGGACATCCAGTAAACTACAGAATAAAAATTCTTAACCTGAGTAATTTACTTTATTTGGGAGATTGGATACTTACAAAAATATGAAAGTGTTTTGAAATGTATAACCAAACTAGTTCTCAAACTGTTTAGAAAAGAACAAACTCCAGCAGCCAGGAAAGCTGATAATTAAATTTGCAAACCCATTCAATTAGATTATCTTTTCCCCCAAATTCTTACAATGGCACTTAATACAAATAAGCAAATTAGAGGAAAATGTCTATTTTAAACAAAGAAAGCTTTATATTTTTATGCTTATATCAAATAATCTCCTTTTATTCTTTACCACTTCACTCCAGAGAAAACACAAACCTTGATCTTGGAGTCATTTTTGTTGGCGTTGGCAGACCTTCTGAAATTTTATATGGACTCTTCAGGGGTGATATATAGATATTCCCCCCAGGAATCCGTAAGGGTGAACTAGAAAACTTGTAAGGGCTTCGAGGAATGTGAGGTATTGGTGACAATGTAGGGGGCTGGAGCAAAAACAAAAAAGTAGATTATTTATTTAATGTTCTGATGGAATCCATTACTTAATAATTAGATTTTCCCAATCAAAGGATACCTTCAACATACCCTGGTGGAAGCATACTGCAAAATATTTGTTTTCAGTCTCTGCATGAAGACCGAGTTATAGAATACTATAATGGAATCATACTCTTCTTCTCTGATCAAAACACGTTTGAATGTCTGAGGGAGAATAGTAAAAACACTTGTTAAATGAATTTGTGAATTTTTCTCTTTAGATTTCCTTTTCTAATTGTTATACTTTTTAACTAGTAAGAAGTATATATTATACGGGAAAAAATAATCTAAAAAGCCTTCTTAGGGTTGGATTATGGCTGCTCTACCAGAAGTGAAATGTCACAGAATGACCCAGAGAAGCAGCCAGGCAGCAGCAGATAGAATGGCTGGCCATCCAGAGAGAGAGGAGTGGCCAGGCTGGCAGGATGGAAAGCATTAGGGAAATTAAAGGGCCAGAGCAGAGCACAAGCCAACAAGATTATCCACCAATATTTAGACTACATTCTCCGGCCCACACCTCTCTGCATCCCCCTAATCTGTAAGGGTTCAAGAAGTGTGCATTACTCTGTTGCAAGAAGGAGACACTTAGTAAAAGCACTATTTTTGTTTTTTGATAATTACATTTTACTCAAATTTTAGTTAGGTACAAGCACAGGGGTTTTATAGGATGCCTCTGATATATACAATTATTAAATAAAATGACTGGATTTAGAAAATAACTTCAAACATACAAAAAAAACTTGGTTTTTATTACTTTGAGAACTCCAATGACAAACTGGAAAAATGACCCACAACTCATCTACCGCAGAAGAGTATGAAATGAGTGTCATACCAAATGTATTTTACTGCCACTGTTTCTCTAAAGTTTCAATTCTTTTTTATTTTTTTTGGAGACAGTGTCTCATTCTGTTGCCCAGGCTAGAGTTATAGTGGTGTCATCATAGCTCACTGCAACCTCAAATTCCCAGGCTCAAGCAATCCTCCCACCTCAGCTGGGACTGCAGGTGCATGCCACCAGACCCGGCTAATTTTTCTATTTTTTGTAGAGATGGGGTCTCACTATTTTGCCCAGGCTGGTCTTGAACTCCTGGGCTTAAGCAATCTTCCTGCCTCTGCCTCCCAAAGTGCTAGTATTACAGGCGTGAGCCACCACGCCTGGCCCTGTTTTTCTAAAGGGAAGGTAAACAGGAAACACAAAATGTGTCTACACTGAAAATTTTTACGATTTCTTTGTACAGCTGCATTTACACTGGCTTTTCCTATAAAGTAAGAAAAATTCCTTGAAAGAACATCTAATGTCCTATGACTCATGTCAACTTTATTACAAATATCCTGCTTACTACTGCAGGAAAATAGTATTATTTACTTGCTTTATAAAAAACTATGAATATGGATAATTTCATAATTTGTCTTAGCTTTCTAATTCCATTTGAGTTACAAATAATTAACAATATAAAAGTAAAAATTTGATTTGTGAATTTACATTTTAAGTCAGAATATATGATCTAATTAATGACTGAAATTATCAATATTATAGATATGGATTTATCAAAAAAAATCTTACCATGGAACATTACCTACCTCCTGAACAGCATGAGGAAGATCCTTATATGCTGTTACAATGATTTTGAATTTAAGGTCTATATTCTTTACTTTGCATATGCCATACATGGAACACATCATAATCTAGTAAATAAATGTGATGTAAAAATAGTCAGAATTTTATTATATGGTTTTCTTTTAAAAAGCACTATTATCTTTCTTTTAGCCTCAAAAAATGGAAATTGAGTTTCTTACAGAGTTATTTCTTTCCATCCTAAGCTCAGTTTGAAAGTTTATGTGAAGTGTTTAACCCAAATTGTGTTTAAAGAACAAAATGCAAATAGCCAACACTCAATTATTCAGGTTTGTAAATTACCCTAACTCTGATTTCTGTCCCTTGAATGTTTCCTAGAAGAGAAAAGTTGAAACTAGAATCAGTTAATTTTGCATCACTAGCACTGAAAAAAAAAATCCAGTGTAAAAGAGTTTTAAACTATGAGATAAAATAATATTGAATACACTTGGTGGCAGTAAGGAGGGTGTTGTGACTGCAAAGGGACAAGAGAGCATCTTCTGTGTTGTTGACAATGTTGTGTTTCTTGATCTGGAGCTGGTTATACAGGTGACTTCAGTTGATGAATTTTCATTAGGATGTACCCTTATGATACATGGCTTTTGGTATATGCATAGTATATTTCAATAAAAAGACATTTTAAATGCAAAAATAAGATATGAAAATGATTCCCTGTGACTTTAAAATAAATATCAGACTTCCTTAATTTCTATGAACTTTATTGCCTAATTTAAGTACTCATCGCTTCTACAACATTCTTGTTCTTATCTACTCTTGCCAAGAATATCCATTCATCATCCCTTGCTCAGGATCCTACCAACCCTAAACCTACTATTCCTTCTATTTAAAATGTCATTCAGTATCCTCTTTGCCAATTCACATTTTTCTCCACTTCAATACTTTACGTAAGGCACCTCTCATAAAATTCTTCTTGATTCTAGATACCTAATCTCATTAGAAATCCTTAGCATTACTGTCTCTCTCTCTCTGTTGTGGAAAAGCAGTACAATCATAAGGCAATAAGTGCCTATTTTAAAAATCCAACCTACTAGAATTTTTATATCCAAATATGCTCTTGTAAAATATACATATTTGTTATGCAATAATCCATATTTTTCTTAAAATATCATTTTTTATTGGGAACATTCCTACTGACCTGACAGAAATAAAAGGATTATAAGGGAATATTATGAACGATTGTATACCAATAAAATAGATAATTAAGATGAAATGGAAAAATTCCTAGAATGACACAAACCACTAAAACTGACTGAAGAAGAAATAGAAAATCTGAGCTTGAAGTGGTAATCAAAAACTATTCACAAACAAAAGCCCAGGCCCACATGGCTTTACTGGTAAATTCTACCAAATACTTAAAGAAGACTCAATACCAATTCTTCACAACTCTTCTGAAATTAGAAGAGTTCCCAACTAATTCTATGAGGCCATTATTTCTCTGATACCAAAACTAGAGAAAGACATAAGAAGACTATAAATATCTCTTATGATAATAGATGCAAAAATCCTTAACAAAATAATAGCAAGCTGAATCCAGGAACATATCAAAAGGATTATACATTGTGACCAAGTGGGATTCATTCCAGAAATGTAAGATTGGTTTTACACAAGAAAATCAATTACTGTAACAAACAATATCCATACAATAAAAGAAAAAGACCCCACATGATCCTCTCAATAGATATGGAAAAAAGCATTTGACAATATCCAACATCCATCATGATAAAGGCACTCAAGAAACTAGGAATAGAAGGAAACTTCTTTAACCTGATAAAGGAGACATACAAAAAACATACAGCTAACAACATATTTACTGGTGAAAAGACTGAATGCTTTCCTTCAATATCAGTGACAAGGACAAAGAGATCCCTGCAGGCCACTTCCATTCAACATTGTACTGGAGGTTCTAGTCAGGGCAATTCAGCAAGAAAATGAAAAAAAAAAGTCATTCAGATTGGAAAGAAAGAACTGACACTATCTCTATCAGCAGATGACATGATCTTATGCATAGAAAATCTTAGGGAATCCACTAAAAAAATTTTAAAACTAATAAACATGTTCAGCATGGTTGCAGGATACAAGACCAATATGCAAAAATCAATTTTATTTCTATATACTTGAAATGAATGATCCAAAAATGAAATTAAGAAAATAATTCCATTTATAATAGTGTTAAAAAGAGTAAAATAGTTGGGAATAAATTTAACAAGTGTTAAGACTTGTACTCTGAAAACTATAAAACATTATTGAAAGAAATTAGAGAAGATCTAAATGAATGGCAAGACATCAGATGTTCATGAATTGGAAGACAATGTTGTTAAGATGACAATGCTCCCCAACTGACCTACGATTCAATGAAATCTCTATCAAAATCTCAGCTGGCTTGTTTGCAGAAACTGACAAGCCAATCTTAAAATTCATATGGAAATGGAAGTTTCAGAACAGTCAAACAAATCTTGAAAATAAACAAAGTGAAGCATGTACACTTCCCTATTTCAAAACATACTACAAAGCTATAGTAATCAAGTCAGTGTGGTCTTGGCATAAGAATAGCTACATAGATCAATGGAATAGAATTGAGAGTCTAGAAATAAGCATTTAGACGTTTATAGTCAATTCATTTTTTTGACAACTATCAATGAGGAAAGAAAAGACTTTTTAAGAAATAGTGCTGGAACAACCAGTTATCCACATACAAAAGAATAAAGTTGGACCCCTACCTCGCTGTATATACAAAAATTAGCTCAAAATGGAACAAAACCTAAATGTAAGAGCTAATAATATAAAACTCTTGGAGAACAGGGATAAATCTTAATGACTTCAAATTGGCCATGTTTTTTTAGATATGACACAAAAGCACTAGTAACAAAAGAAAAAAAAAAGATAAATTGAACATCATTAAAATTAAAAACTTGTGCTTAGGACACTATCAAGAAAGTGAAACAGAATGGGAGAAAATATTTGCAAATCATATATATGATAATGGACTTGTATGTAGACTACATAAAGAACACTTACAACTCAATAATAAGACAAATAGTCTAATTAAAAATGGGCAAAGGATCTGAATAGACATTTCTCTAAAGAAGATATACAAATAGGCAATAAACACATGAAAAGATGCTCAACTCATTAGCCATTAGGGAAATGCAAATCAAAACCACAGTGAGATACCACTTAATAACCACTAGGATGGCTATAATAAAAAAGACAGATAAAAAGTTGGTGAGGATGTACAGAAATTAGAATCTCATACACTATTGGTAGGAATGTAAAATGGTATAGCTATTTTGGAAAATAATCTGGCCATTCCCCAAATGGTTAATACAGAGTTATCATATGACCCAGCAATTCCGCTCCTAGGTATGTACCCAGGAGAAATGAAAACATGTGTCCACACAAAAACTTGTACTTGAATGTTCATACAGACATTCTTCTTAATAGCCAAAACGTAGAAACAATCCAAATGTCCATCAATTGATGAATGATGAGCATAATGTGGTATATAGCCACACAATGGAATATTATCTGGCAATAATAAGGAATAAAGTATTGATATAAGCTACAACACAGATGAACCTTGAAAACATTATGCTAAATAAAAGAAGCCAGACACGAAAGATCATATATTATATGATTCCATTCATATGAAATGTCTAGAATAGGAAAATCTACAGAGGCAGAAAGTAGATTAGTGTTGCCGAGGGGTGAGAGGGTGTGGGAATGGGTGGTGACTGCTAAAGGGCATGGGGTTTCCTTTAGTGTGATGAGCATGTTCTAAAATTGATTGTGGTGATAGTTGCAAAACTCTGTGAATATGCTAAAAACCACTGAATTGTATACTTTAAATAGGTGGTCTGTATGGTATGTGAATTGTATCAATAAAGCTGTTACCAAAAAATGTTGCTCTTACCCCATTTTACAAAGAAAAAGGAGGATAGGAAAGATTATTCTCTATTTGTAAACTAATTAACTCCATTCATTCATTCATTTATTCATTCAACAGGTACTGTTTTAAATAAACTGATTCTTAAGTCTCGTGTTTTTCCACACTAAAATGAAATCTACCTCACCACAACACAGAAAAGGCCTGATAAACAGATTTAGTGATTTTTTTAGTGAGGTTTTTTTTTTTTTTTTTTTTTTTTTTGAGAAAGATTATCACTGTGTTGCCTCGGCTAAAGTGCCGTGGCGTCAGCCTAGCTCACAGCAACCTCAAACTCCTGGGCTCAAGCGCTCCTTCTGCCTCAGCCTCCCGAGTAGCTGGGACTACAGGCATGCGCCACCATGCCCGGCTAGTTTTTCTATATATTTTTAGTTGTCCGATTAATTTCCGTCTATTTTTAGTAGAGACGGGGTCTCACTCTTGCTCAGGCTGGTTTGGAACTCCTGAGCTCAAATAATCCGCCTGCTTTGGCCTCCCAGAGTGCTAAGATTACAGGCGTGAGCCACCCCGCCCAGCCTTGATCATTTATTTCTTATCATTAATGTTCAGTATGAGAATGAATAAGAAAAATGAAATATGCATTTTAGCATGTGCAAATTACCATTAAATATAACACCTATGTTTTTCTCTGAGAATTAATTCTTGCCCAAACCATTCCAATTAATCTATGTTTACCTAAGCATTAATTATTTTAATTTTCTTGATTTGTAGCATACAGAAATTATTACAACAGATCATGAGAATACAAATCATGAGTGAGAACTAAAAGCTTCTCTTGCTTTTCTCTAAATTACATATCAAAAGTAGTCAGCACACCTGGGCTTGGAATAGCTTACAGTAGTTTTGCGTGTTTTTGAAATATATAAAGATGTAACGATACATTTTATATTATGAGTTTGGCTTATTTCACTCAGATTATTGTTCATGAGATTTATCAATTTTAAAAGTCAATCAATGCAATCATTACATTAATAATACAAAGGGGAAATAAATGGTCATGGCAATAGATTCAGGAAAAACATTTGATAAAATTAAAAAAATAGTTTATAATAAAAAAATTAGCAAACTGGAGGTAAAAGGAAAGAATCCTTAGTTAAAATGCACCCAGATGTTCAAAATATTTCAATGAATCATTTTCAAAACCAATATTGCATATTGTATTGTTAAATAATAAATTGTGAAACTGAATCAGTACTGACATGTTGTTATATTGCTGTATTTTCCAAAGTTGTAAAGTTGATGTAGTTTAATTACCATTTAAATAAAATTTCTTATTTATTTAAAGACTGTATTATTTTTCTAGGGCTGCCATAGCAAGTTACCGTAAACTAGGAGTTTTATACTGATAGAAAATTATTATCTGATAGTTCTGGGAGGCCAGCAGTCTGAAATAAAGTTATTGTCAGGTCCACAATGTTTTTGAAGGCCTAGGGAAACTTTCTTTCCTGCTTCTCTTTAGCTTTTGGTGGTTTCCAGCAATCCTTGGCATTCTTTGGCTTGTAGATGCATCACTTCAATTTCTGCCTCTGCTATCACAGAGTCTTCTTGCAGTGTCTCTCTCTGTGTCTTCACAGGTGCTTCTTATAAGGACACCAGTCATCCCCTAATCCTGTACGGCTCCAGTTTAACTTAACTAATTACATCTGCTGAGACCCTATTTCTAAATATGGTCACCTGTGAGGTTCCAGGTGGACTTGAATTTTGAAAGGACACTATTCAACCCAGCAAAAGATGTTTTCCTTGAATTTCCATTGAAATTCAGGACTATGTTTTTCCATGACGTTGTTTTTCTTCAAAAATATAGACAATATTATTCGAAAGAAATGAAGATAGTAGTGAATGGCTTTATAAAAGATTCAACATTACTGTCATGTTTTACTTTCAAATACTTTAAAATATTAACAACTATAGATAAAGTTTGCAATATGCCAAAAATTTGTAAAGAAATATTTGTTTCTATAAATTTAGCATAATTATTTCTATGTTTTATTACATACTTATGAAGTATTTTCAAATTCTAGGTATTCCTCTGGTCCTTGACCCTAAAGCCCTGTATACAATAATACATGGATTTTAATTAAACTCCCATATTACTAAATAACTACATTACCTAGTTACTGTGGATCTGGTTGTCTTGGGCCAAGGTGATAACACTTATATTTAATATTATATCCATGGTTATTTTTTTGTTTGAGGTTCTTCAATCTCCTTAATATGTGAAAATATGCAGTATCCTAATCTAAGCTTTGTAATTAATTTTGAAATAAGAAGCTTAATGCTCTTACTCTAAAGCACTTACTTTATTTTTCCCAATATAATTCTTAGACATACTTATTTTGAAATAAGTCCTATGTATATACTTGTTTTTTTTGTGTTAGATGGAGAACATCACTATGTTATAACATATACTTATCGCAATAGAATGCACTTGGGAAATGAGGGAAAATAAACATATTCTCTTTCAAGTAAGTGTTTTGTCCTCATACACACAGCACATATCCTCCCCAATCGCTGCTATCAAAATTCACCACTAATCATGGAAACACAGGTGAACCACTTAGATGCTTTTTTCTTTTTCTTATTGATACTTTTAAAATTATAGCATATAAAATTACAGAAAATATGTTTATTTTTCATTGAAATAAAATGTGTGGCAATTAGTTACTCGAATTGACTAGTGGATCATGAAAAAAAGCTGAATAGTGTAAGCCGTATTTTGAAAGAAGCCATCCGACACAACTGATACACAGTCGTGTATTTACAACACACTAATTATGAAAACTTTGACAATTAACATAACAGTATTTGGAAGTATTTTGATATTCATTATCTTCCGTTCATTATTGAGAAACACACATTTAATTTATAAATACATCATTGATTTATGTAAATACACGCACTCCCCTTCAATGAAAATTATTTTCCAATTTCATTTTTTTGTTTATTAAATTGGCTTCCAAGGAATATTTATTCACCCTGAATGCACACTATATATTTTATTTCTACAATGAAAAACTTTATGAAACTAATCATTAGTTGGGAATATATTCTAAAGAATATTTTTGGTATGGCCATTAATTTTTTATTCCTAAAACTCTAGGCAGATTTTGTTTTTCAGAACAATCTACTCTTAAAGTTTTTATTTCTGCAAAACCAAGAAGATATTGGTTAGGTATATAACACTGGTGCTCCTTGGTATAGCTTCTATGATTCAAATATTACTGTTCTATATGCTTCTGCTAAATAATTTATATAGAAAGTTTTACAAACATATAATAAAACTGGAGTTTACAAAATCCTAAGGTTATGAGAAGATATCCTATTGTTTCTAAGATGAAAAGTTACAAGTGAAATTTTTCTCAAAACATTTGGAAAGAAGGTATTTATATTCCAAAGAGATATTTCTTAACACAATACTCCACGCAAACTACAGACTTTAATTTCAATTGTCAAGAGAAGAACAAATTGCTGAAATTGCTAAATATAATTTTAAATCTATGCAAAATTATTTAAGTATGAAAACCAATCTTAAATTTTGATTAAAGTGTCTTATGCTTCAAGAAAATCTTTCATACAAAAAGAAAACTTTCATACTCAACAGAAGAACTCAATAGTTGGGAATTTCCATACTGAGAAGACAGAATGGATGTACTTTATCCTATTCTTCCTGCTTGCTACAAGGAAATCCCCTGGATATTAGATATAAATCAAACATAAGAAGGCTTTGGAAAGTGGAGAAAGAAAGACAGACTGGTTAGGAAACTCAGAACCCAAAGAAAGATATAATAATTAACTATTTGAGTTTTCTTTTTGCCTCATACATCTGAGACTTGCAGCTCAAGATGCCAGCAAATGGAAAATGCCAATGACAGTCGACAATAAAAGCTCCAATACAAGACATTTACTTTATAGACAAAGAACTAGGAAAAGTTCATCAAGCAAGACAGAAAAAGTTTGACACTATGTGTGTACTCCAGTCAAACATCACAGAAATCCAGTGGCTCTACCCCAACCCACTCCAATAAAGCCTGAGTGGGAACTTACATGGAGGTCATTTGGGGACAAGAATGGTACACTCCTACCCTTCCCTGCATAGGTGTTACTAGTGAAGGCATATCAGGGAGCCAGAACTCCCACCTCTGCCTGACAGTAGAGAGGACTCCAAGGTGTCAACGAGGGCCATGTGCAGAGAACCTGAACTTTCACTTGCACTTGGCCAATAGCCTGGCTGTCACAGTGTTCTACGGTTTTGCAAGATGTTATCTTTGGGGGAAACTGAGTAAAGGATATGCAAGATATCTATTATTGCTACACCTGTATGTGAATCTACAATTATCTCACAATAGAATTTAATTTTAAAGGGTTGATTTTTAGAAATATTTTTGTTTGTTTTTTAAAAATTTTATCTTTAAAATCTATAAATGAATATTCTAACATTTTATATTTGCTATACTTTGATGATCAGATTATGCCTTTCAAAACTGAAATGTTATTTATTGTCACTTTGTGAAAAAACAAAGCTATATTACTTCATTAATGTATCTTACAAACAGGAGGCCAACTCCCATAGTGTGTAGTGCCTAATCCTTCCTCAAAATCCCTAAGGAAGTAGAGGACTGTCACATTTCAACGTGGCCTTTTAAGAGACACATCTGATCTCTAAAGTGAATAATTAGGAGTTTATTAAAGCACTCCAACTGGATTGAGAACTAATTAATAGTACTTTGTAATATGACCTTGTAGAAAATTATTTTCTGATAATCACAGACTATTTTGAAAGGGGTGGACTAGTAACTATAATAATAGTACCTATTTCATAGAGTTTATTTGAGAATTAAATTGGGCAATTTTTGGTTAAGATTTTGACTGCATGGCAAAAAATTATGAAGTAATATTAATTAGTTTTATTAGGAGATAGATTTTTCACTTATATGTATAAAATAATTTCCTTGGGTTGATTTCTCTTAATTCTTGTCACATGATCCCCCATACTTTTGACAGCACATTTTATTCAGAGGGTCATGAAATTTTTTTCTACTCTGCAAAAACAGACATGACATTTATTACTCCCAGCACCATGAGTAGCTGATAATTTTTGGCTATCATTTCAGTCCTAGAAACATCGCTTTCTAAACTCACTATTCTTTTTGTCTTTAAAAAAAAATTGCTCTTGCGTGTTTTCAGTTTTTTTCTGTATGGATTTCCAATTATCCCAGAATAATTTGTTAACAAGACAAGCCTTTGCCAGAAGGCCAGTGACTTTTGAGTGGCTGTATTCTAGGATTCTATTCTTTCCTTTGAATTACTTGTCTACTGTGTCTATCTTGCACCAAAACCATCTTGTCTTATGCTTATTGCTTTTAACTTTATGCTAAGTCTTGAAATCTGGTAATATAAATTCTCTAATCTTTTTCTTTTTCAAGATTTCCTTGGTTTTTACAAGTTTTTTATACTTCAAGAGAACTTTTACAATCAGTTTGACAATTTTTCATACATAAACAAGCTTCTGAAGTTCGATTCTAATTGTATTGAATATTATAATCAGTTTGGGGATAGTAGTATCTTAAAAGTGAATCAATCTAATAATAAACATGCAAATGTTTTTAATTTAGGTGATTATTAATTTTTTTAACATTGTTTTCTAGTTTTTAGTGTAAAAATTTTGTATATTTTTTCTATATTTTTCTAGATATTTGAATTTTCAGTATCGTTTAAAATGTATTGAAATTCTAATTTTATTATAAATTTTTGATATTGTCTAGAAATGCAAGTGGTTTGTTATATTGAACTGGCATCCAGGGACATTGTTAAATTCATTTACTACTTTTAATGATATACTTATAGTTTTCCTTCTATACATTGTACAAGGGTGGTACAGAAATCAGCTTAGTCTGAATTTCATTTTTTACCATTTTAACAGATCTGAATCTGAGATATTACCTTTCCTCTGCAAATGTGACCAGCCTCTTATTTGCCTTTCTTGCGAAGTCTTACTTAAGAATTGAGTGTTTTGGTGGCTTTAGGGACTTCAAAAAGTATTTTTTCTGCACTTCTGAAATTTAATTATTTTAGCTGTAGGGCAGATTTTCACCTTTAGTCTACAATCTTTATGGTTAATTATATCTTAGTTTTCCCTTATGAGCTTGAAAAGTAAACTAACACTTTCTGTTGATAGATGCTACATTTGTGTCAGAGATGAGAATTATTTGGAATGTTATGAAGAGTACCTTGGATGTCTGGGGGCTTTCCTAAGACTTTGAACACTGGAAAACTTGAAATGGAGTCTTTCAAACTTACTTCTTTAAATACTTCAAAAATCTTTGATATATTTTAAATGTAAAAGACCCTTTTCTTCTGAATATTTGTTCCAGAAGGCAGTGTTTTTTAAAATTTGTTGAGTTTATTGATTGATGCTTTTAACATAATTTAAGCTCTTCAAATCTTAAGATGATTTATTTATAAAGTGATTAGGAAACTGATAGCAATCTTAAAATTAGATGACACTCAAATCGTCTCACATGCTTCAATTTTCAAATAAGGTTTGGTTAGAGGTAAAAAGATGGTTCATAATCACACACTGAGCAATTTTCTCATCACTGAGTCTAGCAAGAGGGTAGTAAATTTAGGCAAAGAGTCATCCATCCATTCATTCCTCAAATATTTACAGTGTACTATGTATCTTTAATATCTCACTTGCTGTGCTAAGTGGGGCACAATTATGAAAGAGGGAACACCAAGAAATGCAAAGACTAAGCCCAAGCTGCATGTAGGGCTAATAAGGGATTGGTTCTGAGTGACACAGGTGTAGAACAGAACGCGTGCGTGAAATGTCAGAACAGGTAAGACTGGAATCTAGGTTTCCACAGGTTGTGCCGTGAGCATGTGGATGGGCTTTTCCTAAAAGGCCAATTCTCCTAAAGGGAAATTGGGATGGTTCCCCTGCAGTGTGAATTAGGAGCAGAGGATCAGATATTCCTTTTGGTGGCAGAAAAAAGAAAGCTTTATTGCTCACTAGTTTAAAAATCATTATAAAATCTTTAAAATTTGGAAGTATAATGGATGGTATAAAATTGAGAGACAACCTGGCCCCGCATAGGAAACTTCTACTTTTACTCCCTACCCCATCCTCATGAGCATCTTCTTTTCAAAATACTATTTTGGGGAAGAGGGTGCCACAAACTGCCATTTCCAGACTTAGTGATAGAAGGATTAACTCCCTTCTAACATCATGAAAAACATAGTTTTCTCAAGGAACTTTGAAGAATACACTGCTTTGAAAAATGATGATAGAATGTGCTGCGTATTTTAAATATTCAGCTGATAGTATAGCTGATAATAACCTTTACATTTTTATCATTAATTTTAAATTGTCTATTAGAAAAGAAATGCATACTCAGCATTACATAGGACATCGCTATTCTATTTACACATATTTCAAGGGGATATGAAAAAGTCCACTCTCGCTCTCTTTGTGGCCAGTTAAGAGAAATGGCATTGTGGCTAGGATCATATGGAAAGAGAATACAAATTAAAAGTGGTGAAATCCTCCATACTAATCATAAACAATAGCTCCTATTAATTTTTTACCTCAATTTTTAGAAATTATAAACCAGTCTTGGACAAAGGAGATATCAAAGAACTTTCTATTCAGACAACTCTGCAAAGGTAATTTAATTCTGATAGATTTTAAGTTTATCTACACAGCATTAAGTAGGTCTTAATTATGTGGCAACAAAAATTATTTCTTTTGTTTGACATAATACATGCTATTATCTTTTCAATTTGTAGAAAACTGGTAAATATGGTAATTGGTTTAGTAGAAGACCACATGGAACTAAAAACAATAATCGATTTTTCTATCCCCATGGTAAGGTTGTTCATTCTATCTTTTATTATTTATTAATAATAAAAATAGAGAAAGATATAGACAAATATAACAAATGCTCTGAATTTATAAAAACAACAATACTTAAAGTGTTTGTTTTAGATGATTATTAAAACTACAGTTTATTTTATTGCCCTTCCAAGGTCGATTCTCTTACTTCGCAAAATAAGATTGAAGTTGATCATATATTATAATCAATACTCTTATATTTTTTACTAAATACATATATAGCTAGATACGATATATTTGATTTTATTAGTTGTTTGAAACAGTCTACCCTATTTATTGTGGAAGACTGTATTATGGGAGCTGACCTACAGCCAAAGTGTGATAAGAATGAGAAATAAACAGTTGTTGCAATGACACTGAGGTTTAGGACTCTTTGTTATCGCAGGATAATGTGATAAAAGATGACTAATACATCTATCTTTCTGAACTTGCTTTTTTCACTCCAGATAATGTTTTCGGAGTACACTTATGTTGATATCTATAGCTTTAGTTCAGGGATTGCCAAACAAAGACCCATACACCAAATCTGGCCTTCGCAAGATTTTGTGCAGCCTGTGAAAACATTTTTAAATGGTTGAAAAAAAAAATCGCAAGAAGAATGATGTCTTGTGATGTGAAAATTATATGAAGACCAAATGTCAATGTCCATAATAAAGTTTTATTGGAACCAGCCACACTCATTAATTCATGTATCGTCTACAGCTGCTTTCATGCTACAATGGCAGAGTTCGGTAGTTGTAGGACTAGAGACCGGGATGTATCTTCGTGCACTTCAAACCAACTGTCTAATACACGTTTTAATTCTTACTCTCCTTTTCACACACCCACTGACTCCAAATATGCTGAGATTTATCTTCTGTGTGTGAGCACAGCAGGACACTTGAGAAATCTCTGGGAAATGAAGTCCTGAGTGAAGCTGTTCTCTGTTTTCTTCTCTTGGCTTTGTCTCGTCTCCCAAAGAGCCATCTCTGCTTCACTGTGCTTCCACTGGCCATACCTGTGCTGCCTGCCCTCTGCTTCCTAACCACGGCAGCCCTGTTAGATTACAAAATTACACTCAATTATTATTATTACTCTATTTTAACTTTTGTTACTAAAAATTGTGGAACTTTTTTCTATATTATCTAAGATCCTGCATAACGTACTTGAATTTGCCTATTGTATCACAAAACCTGAAATATATATTATCTAATAATTTACCAAAAAAAATTTTTGCCAATCCTGACTCTAATCCATGCTACTTTAACTAATGTATATTTTTCCATTGTATGAATATGTTACCAGTTATTTATTAATTTCTCTATTTATGGACATTTTCTTGCTTTCCTAATGCTTTGCTTTTTAAAATCATATCTTACTAAATAGCATTATTAGATTTCTTGTTACATACACATACCTTTTATTCCTTACAGGTGAACTAAAAATAAAAGAAATAACAGAAGACATTAAAGTAGGACTATTTCACAGGATTTTTTGCTGGATGATGTACAAATTGTCCTTTTGATTGTAAATGGTATCTTACCTGAAAAACATTTAATACATAAGTTGCATTCTAAATTATCATTTTTACAATTAGGTCCATAATGTTTTTTTCCTCTTTTTTAGTTGCTATGCTTCTCCTGACTTGCACAAACCTTTAAATTTAAAATTTTGTGTATATATGTATATATATATATATATATATATCCATACACATACTTATGTACGTACTCATTTGAAAAAACATCCATTTTTCAACTTCTTCTAGTAATCTATACTTATTATTAATAAATTATAGATTTTTAATGTGGCCTTACTGCTAAATTCCCCTTACAAAGTATACCGGAAAACAATTTTAAAAATATTTTGTTTCCTTTTTTGTCTTAGATGTATACAGTTATTAAAATGAAATTTTGGTAGAAAAATGTACTAAATATTTTAAAATTAAGACATTATATTTAAAACATGGCATTTGTTATCTATACCTCTAAATGTTGTATTAATACAAGAAACTTCATTTTTTTTTACTTTTATCTTGATTTTTACTTGAACTTAAGAAAAGGAATATGCAAATATGTAGCCTCAGACAACTTAAAAAAAAATGGGTGACTAAATTATTTCAGTAATGGGAAACTATAGTCAGAAAACCACTCTCTAAAGAAAATAAAATAAAAAGAAATGTTTAAAAGGAAATTAAGGATTCAAAAAACTGAAATATAAATATAAACATTTAAAATTTTTATTGAAGTAATTTTGAAGTCGTAAGATTAATATCCCTAGTCATTGGAATCCCAAATATTAAAATGAATATTTGGCATAAATGTTGAAGTAGAATTTTATGGTTTGTTTTTAAATTCTGAATACTAGACATGATGATATTTTTTAAAATTGGGGCAAGCTGGCCAGAATTTTTCCAAAGAAAGAGTCAGAACTTTTCTATAAGTCAGGAGATGTAATCCCATTAACTATAATATATTGATATTCAAAAAAGAAGATGATCCTATTTTATTAGTGTAAATAACAATGAAACACAAAGAATTTAAAATTTTACATCCCGCTATGGAATAATCTAATAGTTTAATGTCTAGGAAATGTATCAGCAAACATTTTCAGCAAACAAAGAGCCAGATACTCTATTTTAGGCTTTGCATGCCAAGAGGCAAAACTGAGGGTATTATAGGGATGTCTGTTGCAACTATTCAGCTCTTCCATGGATGCATGAAATCAGCCACAAAGAAAATTAAAAAAAAAAAAAAAAAAAAAACTTTGACGGTGTTCTAATAAAATTTTGTTTATGGAGACGAAAATTTGATTATTCTTCTTATGATTTTTTAACCATTGAAAAATGTGAAAACATTCTTTAGTCATGTGCTGTTAATAAAAAAACAGGTGGCAGGCTGCATTTGGCCTGTGAGCTATATTTTGCCAATGTCTGGGTAAGGACCTCCTCCAGTGAGTGATCCATAAATTGGGATAAAAATCAGAGCTATAAGATATTAAAGATCTTTCTTAAACATTAACAAGATACCTTCATTCTGGAGGCAGTAAATATTAATAATAACTCATTTGCTTACTAGGGATAGATACATCATTGCTAATATATCAGCTGGCTTAGACAACTTTCTTGAAATCTGAGAATTTCAGCCAGGCTTCTCTCTACCCATTAGCTGAAATATAATTCTTCAAATAATAGCTACATAGAGCTCTATAGATATAAGATCAATGAGTATTTGTTCATTGTTGTTTAATATTTATCTCATTTGAAGGTGCATCTACAAGATGTATAGCATCTTAATGGAGAGACATTTTACTTCTGAATTGAAATACTGGATGATTACCACAAAACCAAGATAGCATTATAAAATGCTGCTTGGGGCATGGAGGCTTAGGATGTTCAACAGATGCTCATGTGGGTATCTGAACCCCAGATTTTGCAATTAGGAAGTGATCTACCAGTATTTAGGATATGTAGTCTATGGTATACACGTTGCCTTGAGGCAAACTGTGTGAACAAATACTGAACAAACACCTGAATTAGAGTCACTTGACCAATCATTGTGGAGGGAATGGGATTTCTGTTGAAGTATCAAAGAAATTATAACACATAAACCCCAAATGGCCAGCATTATGATGTTGAAGTCTTTTAGGAAATGATAATGTACGAACGCTTCCAAATATATTTAAATGGTAGGTAACATGTTTTCATGAATAGCAGTAAGACAATTCTAATCATTAATTAGTTTCATGATCTTGGGATAATCTTCTATTATTTCTGAATCTTCTCCTACTTTGATGAATTACATGAAGTTTGAGGTAAATGGTCTATAAATTCCTTTCAAGTCTATCATTCTCTATTTCATAGGAAGAATGATGTATCTCTAAATAATTTCAGACAATATCTGTATTCAATTAATATTTAACTTATGCTTGAAAAACTTATTTTTTCAAGTTAATACTTTTTACTTCAAGTTGATACTACAGTAATTTAAAGGAAGAAAAAGACAGACTGGAGAAAAAAGTCAGAAAACCACTGACATTTACATAATTGTGCCAACAACAACAACAGGTCAGTTCTACAAAAGTATGTCAGGAAGAGTAGTAGAATGTGTTTATTCTAAACCTTTTTTTGAAAGTTGGCAAGTTGCACATGCTTTTGGTAGAAAGATAAATAATTACCTGCTAGGGAAGATCAGGTACACCATTACTAACAAGCTGTATTTGAATTAGGCCGTTTTCTTAGAATTAGAAGTACTAATATTTATATAAACACTTTCCATGTGCCAGAAACTCTAAGGAGTGACAATGAGAAGAAAAGTATTTTCCTTCCATATTTATGAACCTTATCAATGCATTGTACAAAATTTCCATTTTGAAGGTCAAAAATAATAAAATATGAGCAATTCCACATGGCATATATATATATATATATATATATATATTATTCACACATATGAAGGTAAACATACATATACAGAACTCCAGGGAAGCATTAGTTATTTCATAAGTTAACTCTTGGACAACAAAATATCTCAGGATCAACACTCTACTAAAACCTATAACTCCTTTTTGAAAGAAGAAAAAACCTACAATTGTTCTTGAACGGAGAAAAATGACAGCCATTTTCAGAGTCAACACATATAGTTCCTGTACTTTTTTAATTTGGGTTCATACCTCTGATTGATCTATCACTTTTGATGCATCTCAGGTTATAATCTGCCGAGCGTTAGAGAGGGTTAGGAAGGTACACTCATCAGATGTATCATCACTTGACAGTCTTGCAACAATGACCAGATAAGAAGAATTCTAGCCAAACAAAGGGCCATCGGGCAGCTTTGAGATATCCATGATAATTGATTCTTGCAAAATTATCCTTTTTGAATCCCTTTAGTTTACATAAATTGCTTCAGCAGCTTATCTTGATTAAAAAGAAAAAAAAAAAACCTACAGACTCTCTACTCCAGAGCTTCCAGCTTTTATTACCTCCTACATCTTAGAACTCTTATCATCATTTGCTTCAGATGTACCACTGATCTTCCTCTCATCATCGAAACAATTTCTTTCTCCTAGAAAGTTATAGGAATTAGGCAAGCACATTTCATTCATTGGTGTCGAGAGCCACAGATTTCTTACCTAGAGGGCAGGGCAGAGAGGGGATGGAAGAACAAAGGTTTATTATATCCTGTTCATTCACACTTTTCCCTCATATTTCAATGCATCTAAATTTTCTTGTCTGCTTTTCTATATACCACTTTCTATTTGGGGTGTCTAAAGTACACACCTTGTCTTCTAACCCAGAACCAGCTTTTTCAGTAGTAGGCCCTAGGACAAACTGACGGAGGCAGAGGCACGATGGATTTGTGAGGGTAGCTAAGTATTAAAAACACTTTATAATATGCAAGTAGAGGGTTATACATATGCTGTAAGTAAAGCAATAAGTAGGAAATATAGAGCAAACTATAGTAGCTTTTTAATCTATTTAACTAGTGATTTAAAAATAACAAGTATGAAAAGAATATTTCATACTTATTTCCATCAAGCCACAAGAATTATGAAAAATACTGATTTATTGAAGGTGAGGAAATACTGACATTAATTTAGTAGTTGGCCATTGAGTTTCCAGTTTGAGGACATCTTGATATAATCAAGGAGTTGCTGCAGGCAGGACTTGATCAATTTTTCATCCATCTTGGCTATTTTCGTAGCTCCAGAAAGCCTCAATATTTGCTTAGTTGGTAATGTTGAACGCTCCTTCCTCCTGACAACTTCTAGGTAAGTCACAAGGTGGTCTGTCTAGTTCCCAAGAATCACCTCATTACCAAGCCCTCCTATTCTGAGTGGACCTGCATAAAGGTAAAACACTACGGACTTGTAAAAATATTATGCCACATCCTGTGATTAAAACAGAAAAAAAAAATTAGCCCTGGCTAATGTTTTGTGCTCATCGGTACGCCTTGCTTTGCCATGCGGAGATGGCTAATTTTGTTTTGTCCTGCTAGATAACGATTCACTTATACCAACACAACATCTGACTCTCAACTGGAGGTAAAATTTCCCTGTGGCTCAATCAAGTTGTGGATCTTAACGTCCCTGGAAGACAAGCTTTCTGGATTTGATCTCTGCAGAAGTAATGTGCAGAGCAAAAATATCATATTCCTAGCATACAAATGGTGATTCCACTAATTATTTAAATGTAACCTCGTTTGCATACACTAGAATGCTCTGGAGATTCCCCTCTAACTTATTATTTGCAAACTATGCTTTCTTATGCCAGATAAAATTTGAAATGTCTCCATCAATTTGAATTCAAATAAAGAATATCACTTTCTTTTCCTGATAAATATATTCTTGTCACATTAGTATTTAAATATGGATTTGGTCTCCTAACAAGATGAGATGTGTGGTACAATGGAAGAGAAAAGGCAAAGTACTGGGAAGGATTTTTAATTCCCTGAATGAGACAATATCAAGCTCATAGCAGGAAGCAGAGGAAAGAAGTGCAAATGGGCTATTAACACTCCTGAACTACTGACATGTCTAAACTGAAATTTTAAGAACATCATATAATTGCAGAGGTAAATGTTTTTATAGCCACACACTAGAAAACTATTTTGAAGTTTCCAATATTCTGATAAAAATCTAATAGTCGATATTACCTAATTTTAAGTATCAGGCTTTTTTGTTTACTTTTTCCTCGACAAATTCAAAATGATTTTATTGACTATACACTTATTTTAACAATTTTATATAAATTTGTCTTAAATAAACGTGCATTTATTGTGTGCAAGGGTGAATGTTGTTGCTTACTCTTGAGTTTAAAGATGTAACTATAGTTAGAGGGGTTGCAAATAAATGCTCTAGGCAACTTGCTGCCATATCAGAAACACAGAATTTTAAAGAGATGTATAGTGTTATTCTCAATAAATGTGTGTGTATATATATATATTAAATGTTTCAAATTAACTCAATCCATGTATTAGCACACATACATCAGTGGCATGATATTTAAATTCCTACATATTTGCTTAATCCTATATTTTTGAGAACCATTATAACCTCTACAAATAGTTTCACAGCTTAACATTAGGGGATATAATAGTGAATGCATTTATGTTTCTTGTTGTAGTGGAAGCTTTTTGTTCTTTGACCCAGTACCCACCTGCCCAATCTGCCCAATTTGGCTGACATTTTCCCCATATTCTGAAAACTGCCCTCTTTTGAGCTCTAACTATGTGAATCCCATACAACTTTCTTGTTCATACATGATCCTGATACTGGGTACAACTGATTAGATCATAATTTCCTTTATTGTTTTCCAAATAGGAGCCACAGTTTTTAAAACATAAACTCTTGTACTTGTAAATCCTGTCACTCCGTGAAGAGACAGCTTCTCTGTTAGCCAAGAAAATGACATCGTATGCTGAGGTCACAGAATCCAAGTCCCCATTACGAGTTAATACTGAGTCCCAGCAGCAACACCACCCTCCCTGCAGTTTGGTTTTCAACCCCTCCATTTTTTTGTGAACCAAATTGATCTGAAATCGATTTTAATTACTTACCAACAAAGATGCTTATTCAGGTGCCAGATGCTGAAAGAAATGTTCACTGACCTCGTGGGGACCGATACTCTCTCTGCAACAAAGAGTGAGCCATTTTTTGTCTTTGGAACTTTTAAGAACAACAAAAAATTTAGTTAGAAAAATTGAGCTACTATGTGGAATTACTCAAATACAGTATAATTTTTAGTTAATCTAAACTAAAAGAAGTAAGCAACAACAATATTCAAGCACAGAGACAGAACATCTCAAGTATAGATTATCTAACATGTTTCACTAGATCATTTCATCATTAGGAAATGTGAATTGAGAACTACTAAACATAGTAGTGTTCTAGGCACTAGGACATGGTGATTACTCAGAAAGTCCCCTTAAGTTCATAGCTACATATTTGTGGTGGTGTTAGTGGTGGTTCAAGTTTGTCAGACAATATAATAACAAATGCAATAATTTCAGGGACAAATAAGTTTTATGCAAAAAATAAAACAAGATGTTATAATATAATAGTGGGAGATGGTGATAACTTATAGATAATATTGTGGCAAAGACTGCTGGCTGCTGATCCAACATTTATGTTTATTTTTTTCTTTCATTTAAGACTCCTGACTTAATTTGACAAGCTTAACTAATATATTTACCAATTTTCTTTGGCGTGAGACCAAAATTTGGGCCAATGAGAATTACTTGGAACAGTTACATTGGGCTTTTAAGCAACTACTTTAAGAGTTCACTCAATGTTCTCTCTCTATGTGCACACAACAGGAAAAGGCCAAGTGAGCACACAGGAGGGCTATTGTCTGCAAGCCAGGAAGAGGCCCTCATCAGAACCATGCTGGCACCCTGATCTTGAACTTCCACCCTCCAGAACTGTAAGAAAATAAATGTCTTTTATTTATTAACAGACATACCATCCAGTCTATGGTATTTTGTTATAGCAGGTCAAGCTAAAACAGCCACAGTATCTCTTTTATCAAGTTCATACCTAGATGATAGTATCATTCTTTTCTTCTTTGACTTCAGTGACACCATGCTCTCCTGGACTTCCTTTTACCTTGCTGATTATACTTTCCCAATTTCCTTATAACCTCCTTTTTCCTGCCGTCACTTAAACATTGGGATTCCTCAAAGTCCTAATCTCTATTCTCTTCCACCTACCAGCAGGACACCTTGCTACTCAAATTGTAGTCTGTGGACCAACTTGGGCCTCATTTGTGAGTTTGTCAGAAATGTGAATTTCAGGCTCTACTCAAAGCTGCTGTATCTGAATCTACCATTAACAGATGCTGCCCACAGAAATCTGAGAAGGCCTGCTTTTTAGGATTCCAGTGACCAACTGTGTGCCCTGACCTCCAAGTATACATCTGGACACCAGATTTCTCTCTTGGGCTCTAGATTAGTTTAACGGATCTTCTGGATGGCTTACCTAGAAGTTCCACAAGGATGTCACATTTTACCTGCCCGGACTCTGACTTCTCTTTTCCAAAATATGCTCCTTCTCTTTTAGGCAATCTAGAGAAGATAGGGCCACTTAAGAATCTTTTACTTTAGAACTCTGGTTTAACCACATACTCCTGGGTTAAATGGTTACTTTGGGGTTAGTCAGGGACAATAGTCAGCTCATAGGCATGTCTCGGTGACCCATTGTTCAGCTGGTCTCTCCTCTGAGATCTCAGCGCTGTCAGCATCTTTTTAGATATTTCAAATATTACCCGTAGAGTCACTTTTAATTAGTAACACTTCTAACTTTTTCTTCTCCATGGCAAGTTTCAAAGTATACAAACATTTTATAAATATATTAAGTACTAATTATTATATTAATAATTATTAATATATTACAGATACAAGTAGTTAATAGACCTTTTTTTTTTAATTTGTCAGGGTAAACTGTCAGTAAAATAAAAAGGAAAAAATTAGTAAATTCACCTAGGAGATGTGCCCTCTTTTCTACCAGTGAACAGTTAAAGTAGAACCCTTCCCTGTCCACTCAGATAATCAACTAGCAACAGAACTGGCCACCATCTCAACTCTATATTGTCTTCTTATATTATGTGAGAAGCACATTTTCATTTATTAATATATGTGTGTGTTTGCTGTTTGTTTTATTTTGATTATATACCACCACAGTTAGTCCTAATAAGTCTTCAGGAATGCTGTGTGTGAGGAAAACTATTTAAACTAAAACCTAAACATCAAGAAAGAGCCACCCTTATAAGGAACTATAGAACTTATATTTTGTGCAGGAAGTTGTTGTTATATGGAACAGGGAACACTGGGAGATGGAGTTAAAGAGGGAAGTAAGGCCAGATAAGCATGGTTAAAAATTTGGATTTTATTCTTATTCGCCTGGTGTCTTAATCAATTCAGGATACTATAACAAAAAATACCATAAACTGAGTAGTTTATAAACAACAAGTATTTATTTCTCATAGTTCTGAAGGATGAGAAGTCCAAGATCAAGGCACTGGCAGATTTGGCATCTGGTGAGGAGCTGCTTTCTAGTAAATGGTCCCTTATTACTGTGTACTTGTGGCTGAAAACCTAATGAGATCCTTGGTGTCTCTTTTCTAAGGGCATTAATCCCATTCATGAAGGCTCCACCCTCTTGATCTAAAAACCTCCCCAAAGTCTCATATTTTTATATTATCACATTGGGGATTAGGTCTCAACATATGAATTTTAGGAGGACACTGAGAACATAGCACCTGGAAACTATTCATGGGGACATTGATAAAATTTATCCAGACTGACATGACTAGATACATGCTTAATAAAAACCATTCAAGTTTCTATGCAGAGATATGATTGTTGGGGTGAATGGTTAAGAATGAAACTGGAAATACATTAGGAGATACTGCAACAGTCCAAATAAAAGGAGTGGGGAGGTAGAGTGAAATAAAAATGATTGGTGAGACATTCGGTTTTAGAATTTACAGATATGCTGATGAATTGGACATAAATGAGGTTATCAAGAGAGCAAATTTGTTTGTTACAGAAAAGTCTTTATATCTATGCCGAAATTTGCTAAAAGTTCTCAAGTTCCTTTTATATTAGGGGCGTTCTTTCTCATCTACGTAGACTTCATGCATTGTGTTCCTTTTATTTTATTTATTTCTAGAATTATAAGTGCACAAATCTACACAGAATTCTTCTCCTGCCACAGTTGCTCAACAAATGCCAGCTAAATTTAAAAGTACATTAATGAAAGAACAGATGAAGCGTAATGTGATTTGGGTTTTATAAATGTTATTTGAGTATCTTTATGAGGAAACATTTGAGGGGCCTGAAGTAAGAGATTGCTTTTAGGTTGGTGCTGAACCATTTATAAAGTTACAAAGGTCATGGAAGAGTTAAGTACTTTAGCATGACAAGATTGTGACTTTGTTCTACAAGTCTCTATTCTCTGTAAATGCTTGTGAATCTTATCTCTGCTTAGCTGGGAGGGGTGATATAATCATCTTTATCATTAGAGAGAAAATACTTCCATTATAAAAGAAGAGAGCTTGAGTCACTGGCCTGTAGAAGAAGCAGAAAAAAACACAACAACAAAAAACAGTCAAACAAAACACTAGACTCGAGAGGCCAATGTGGAAAAGAGAAGTCCTAAAAATAACGGCTCACCAACCATCTCCTGATATGAAACCAAATGAGAGGAGGGAAAATGAGAGTCAAATAATATCTTCTAATTTCATTATAGGTAAATATTAGATTTAAAGAAAAATGCATGTAATTGGCTTTTCTAAAATTGGTAAATACCCAAAAGTAGGAGGACAAAATGTAAGAATGAGAGCGTATGAATTCAAAGAATTAAAAAACTTAAAGCTTAAGATTTTATGTTTAGTCAATTAGCAGTTTAATGTACACTATGACAGTTGATATGACATTAGGCAATTAAAATTCCATTATGATATTATTAATAAGCAATATAGACATATGGCATAAAAATGTGCACTAATTGTACACAAGGCTCTATATTCCCTTCTACATAATTATTCTAAATCCCAGAAGTCCCTGAATGTTTTGTGGGCTTTGAAAAGTAAAACTCCTAGGAAAGGAAAACTATTTCTATCAGGGAAGATTCAGAACAGGGAGTTACCATTAGAAAGACTGCAATTTTTCAAGAGGCCAAAATGACTTTTCTACAAAAAAGCCACGGGGGCATTGCTAGAGGATGATAACATGAAGCGAATAGAAGTGTGGTTCTTTACTGAAACCAGAGTGAGACTGAAGCCAACCTCTGCCATTTGCTAGGGGTGTCACTGAGGAATTTTATTAAATTATATAACCACAATTTCCTTATTTGCAAAATAAGTACAGTAATAAAACCTAATTAGTAGTAATATTGTGAAGAGATATTAACTACATAGGATGAGAACAATAAATATTAACTTTTATTATTATTATATTATCTCTTATTGAATGTGCTTTCCCAGATGAGCTTTAGGGTGAACAAATATAAGTGGTAATATAAAATTCCATGTGACCCAGCCCTAAAAGAACTGCCTATATCTTGTAATGTAGGAGTGAGTGGAGATCAAATAGGCTTCTTTATTTGCAATATTTTCCAAAATAGAATGAAACATTTAAGCAAACGAAAGGAACACTGCATCTCATCTACACTACAAACAAAACAACAACAAAACAGTTTGATGGAATGCAAGGTATAGCTTAAAAGTGTATAAAACATGCTAGATAGGACAATAAAAGAAATAAAATCAAGAAAGGAATTTTCATAGGAGTAGGGCATCATCTACATTCTCATTCGGTTTATTTTCCTTGAAAACCGATAAGAAAATGACCAAGAGTAAATTCAATTTTTTTTAAATTCACAATTTAAAAGAAGCCAAAATTACTTATATTTTAAGAGTTTATTCAGTTGACCGATATAAATCACATCTTAGTTTCTTTCTTCAGTATAAAAGTGTGCACACGTGTGTGTATAAACTAAATACTATTATATTTAATATTCAGTTTAATACTTAACACAAAAGATAAAATGCTATTTTTGTAGCATTGGTAAAGTATAGGAATGAATAAAGGTATAGTGATTCCATTATATAGTACCAACTTTTCATTTTCACAGCAGTAGTAATACTATAACAAAGTGACTAAATTATATCTTAAGGAAGATAATTAGAATAAGAAGAGTATTATATTTAATAATTAATTTTCTTCACATAGACAAAACGTTTTGGCCACAGAAAGTATCATTAACCACAAATAATGGAATACTTCTGTAATTTCTACTGCTGAATGACTTTATTAATTTAGCATTTTATAGATTTCATTATTGGAATCAAATAAAAAGAACAGTCTTTGAGATATTTATTGTATTTTGGGGAAATGAAAGTTACTTTTTTTAAATCTCTTCAAGTAAGTTGTAGAATTTTGCTGTAATTTTAGCTGGTCTGTGTAGCCAGCTCTTGTTGGGCTATCACAAAACTGAGGTTAAGTAAATCCCAAACGACTGGGGCGCTGCAGGCTCATCCCATGGAAAGGATTGTGAGATGTGTCTATTAATCATATGAGTCCAATTCGCTTCAGGTATGTGGCAGGTGTGTGTCAGCAGAGTGAAAGCATTCAGCTGAAAAGATGGGTTTTAAAATTAATATGTATTTTGTTAGTATTTTTCTATGGAATTGAATGCCATGTTGCAATTTATTGAACACAAGCTTGAATTCTTATCAACTAGTAACATTTCTTACTTCTAAATTGAATTAATTCTTACTTTTTCTTCAAATACGATAAAGGGAACAATGATCAGTACAAATTTCTAAGCCCTGAGATCCTCTTTTTTTAAAATTATGGAGGTTTCTGAATTCAGCAATTGAGAGGTAGCTCCATTTTTAAAATAATTCTTCAGATCAGTATGTAATCGAAGGAAATGCTAATTTTCTTTCCCACAATAGTAATGTCTGCCTTAGTCCATTCGAGCTACTATAACATAGTACCTTAGACTGGATAATTTGTAAACAATAGAAATGTATTGCTCAGAGTGCTGGAGGCTGGGAATCCAAGATTAAGGTGCCAGCAGATCCAGTGCCTGGTGAGGGCGTGCTCTCTGCTTCAAAGACGTACCTGTACCTTCTCTCTTAGTGCTCACTTGGTGAAAGGACAAGCAAGCTCCCCCAGGCCTCTTCTATAAGGGCACTAATCCCATTCATGAGGGTAGAGCCCTCATGTCTTTATTGCCTCCCATGGACCCCATGTCTTATTACTATGATACTGGGGATTAAGTTTCAATGTAAAATTTTGAGGGGGCACAAACTTTCAGACCATAGGAAGTATGAAGACTGTTTTAAAGTTTAAAAGAACTTTTCCATAAATTTTCTTATCTGGACCTCAACCAGACGGAGCACACAGATATTATTTTTATCATTTATAGAGAAGCAACTGGGATGTATATCATTTAAGGGATATTCCGGGTAGTATGGTTAGCCAATGATAGAGCCTGAACTCGAACCCGCATCTTGTTTTCAAGTTCTACCAGGAGGCAGGAATTTTAAAATGTAAACGGCTTGGACTGTGAAGTCACAGAATTATGCATTTGAATCCTAGACTTGTCTTGTGTGTTCTAGAGCACACAGCATAGCTGTCTTAATCTCTATTTTCTTGTCTATAATATGCAACTGATATTACCAAAATTTCTAAACTTAGGATGGGATTATATTATATAAGGTAGCACAATTTCTTATTAATTCTGATCTGTGTGCGTCATTTGTTTATTTGTTTTAACTTCTATATCCTCTCCACTATACATTGACGGTCTCTGATGGTTTTATTAAAATTTTGTCAGAAAATTTGCTAGAAGTATATCTGTGAAATGAGAAGGAAAGCCCAAATTTGCTAAATACTTTGATTTGGCTTTCTAGATTAAGTAGTAGTGAAAAGTACAAAGGAATAACCAGAAGATCTAGATTCTAGCTTCTTTTCTGGTTACACCATATGATGAATAATTTAATTTGTCAACTTGGTTAAGGCATAGAACCCAGTTTTTGTTCAAATGCAAATCTAGGTGCTGCTATAGGGTATTTTTGAGATATTATTAATATTTTTAAACACTACACTTTGAGTAAAGCAGATTACCCTCCACAGTGTGGGTAGACTTCATCCAATAAGTTGAAGGCCTTAAGAGAAATGACTGAAGTCACCCAGGAATTCTGCCCCCAGACTGCCTTCAGATTGAGACTACATCAATCTTCCCTGAGTCTCCAGCTGCTGGCTTGCCCTGCAAATTTCAAACTTGCCAGTCCCCATAATATTGTAGCATGAGACAATTATTTAAAATAAACCTCTCTCTCTCTCTCTATGTGTGCCTACGTGTGTGTGTGTGTGTGTGTGTGTACAGATAGGTAGATAGATATCCCAATGGTTTTGTTTCTACCCTAATTTTATTCCCATTTTTTCCAAGTTTTCAAATCAAATCAAATGGTAAATTTGGAGTTGTAAACCTACAAACACATATATAATGCATTTCTCTACTAGACTTTCTTTCTAAAAAATAATTTTACATTATTTCCTCTATCACAATTCTCCAAAATCTTCTCGACTCTGTTTAATTTCAGCCAATGAATTTATTCCCCACTCCACGGGAAAAACACAAAGAAACAAACACAGAAGCAATCAGGAAAAAAAAAATCACAAGTTCCCCATACCATATCAAAACAAGCCACCTACATCTGTCCCTGCATCTGTGTTCCCTCCTGTAATCAAGCATGTACACCCCTAGCCTGTATTTCCAGCCAATCCTACGTTCTTGAGGACTCAGTACTGTAAGCTACGGTAATCCTTCCCTCCATATTCTGCATCATTACTATTTCTAGCTCTGTGGACTATTTTTCTAAACATATACATATGCTAACATATTTTCCCTGTGGAAAATAATAATAAAAACACTCCCTTCATGCCACTTGCCACTCTAGCTACTGACTCATTCCTCCTGTTCCCTTTACAGCAAAATTATTTTAAAAAGCTGCTTAAACCATCTGTCTCCACTGACGCTCCTTCCATTTCCCATTGAACTCACTCCAGTATGGATTTCTTCTCTTCGAGTATGCAGTCTATTCTCCGCATAGCAGCCAGAAAGAGCCTTTAAAAATGTAGCTCAGGTTGCATCACTTCGCTGTTGGAAACCCTCCTCAGGTAGAGTAAAAACCAGAGTCCTAGCATGGCCCACTCAGCTGGCCCTGTGTGATCGGGCGGTTTTCTTCCTCTCTCCCTGGTTCACTATCCTCCAGCCACACTCAAGGTCTTACACCAACTGTGCTCTGACCAAGGACATTTACAATTGCTGCTCCCCGACTTTGAATCCTTTTCGGCCAGATATTTTCATACCTAACTCCTCTCTTCTTTCTGACCTCTGCTCAGTTTACCTACTCAAAAAGGTCTTCCCTTACCACTTACCGTAAAATACAAATCTTCACCCGTCACTCACAGTCCCTGGCTCTTTTAACCTACTACCCTTTCTCCATAGCACTCACAACCATTGGACAATGTATATGTTTGTTATCTGTTCGTTTATTCTCCTCCACGAATTCGTTGGGGTCCATGAGGGCAATCGTTTTGACTCTTTCTATTACTACTCTAATCTCAGCACTTAAAAAAAAGTGATAGCATCCAATACCATGAACTCTCTGTGTGGTGAGATTCTGCAAATGTCAGCTTACAGATGACAATCTGTGAGAGCTCTTCCTCAATACCCTACCTTAGAAAGTAACTCGACTGCCAATTTTATTCTCTGCATCCCTTGCAACCATTTTGTTCACTTGTATGATCCTTATTTCATCGTTTAATTCATCCTTTCATGATGCCAAAGGCCATGTATTTTACTATTTGAGAATTTTTTTGTTTCATTGATTTTTCTCTATTTTTTGTTTTGTTTTCAATTTTCAAATTTTGCTCTTATCTTCATTAATTTTTTTTCTGTTTGATTTAGATTATTTTCATTCTTCTTTTGCTAGTTTCTGATGGTGAAATCTTCAATTATTTATTTGACAACTTTATTTCGAATATAGGAATTTACTGATATACATTTTTTGTCCAAATACCCTTTTACTCGGTATACCACAATTTTTCAAATATATTTTCATATTCTTTTAGTTCACAATCATTTTCCAACATTCCTTGAGGTTTGCTTTTTTAAACATAAATTATTTAGTGGTACAATGTTTAATTTCCAAATATTTGGAGTTTTCCAGCTATCTTTGTGTGAATTGATTTTTAGTTTATTTCAGAGGGCATACTTTGTATGTTTTAAATTCCTTTAAAAGGTTTGTTTTAAAGTCTAGTAGATTGCTGTTTTCGTTTGGGGGCAGACTTGAGTGGTGGCCTGTACTATAGTTCGGTTCACAAAGGATTTGCTGTGTTACTGGTGACCTGTTTAATTAATGTTCAGCTCAGGGTTCAGCCTGGGACTTGGGTCAGCTCATGTACAGATTTAGGGTACAACTTTTTCCAGTTCCTTCCACCTCCTCCCCACACTCTCCAGAGCCCAGGGGCTTCTTTATCTTGTGTTCTTGCTCAGAACAATTAATTTATTTCAGGGCTTTAACTCTTTGCACTGTTTGTGCATTCACTTAACTGGTCAGGGGAAAGTAGCCAAAGAAAAGTAGAAGAAAAAAAAAAAAAAACCGCAGAAATTTTCCCGATACTCACTGGACCACAGGAGTCCTTTTTCCTAATTTCTCTTGCCAATTAGAGGGGATTTAGTTGTCAGTACAGCTGCATTGCCTTTGTCCCTGCCACTGTAGCTGCAGGACCTTGACACAAGGGTTTCTTGGACAGTGCTGGGAAAGAGAATGAGGAAAACAAGGAATTTCTCCTTGACACACACTTGTGTCTTATAGAGGCCTTTTCCTTGAAACTTCTGGACAGAAAGAGAGTTTTTTTTTCTCCCAGAAATTTTAAGGTCCGAGCCTGCAAGCGTTTCTTGGATTTTACTGTGTTCAAATCAAAGCTGGAATATATAAGGAGGAGCAGAGCAGAAAACTTATTGTGTTCTCGTCATTTTCAAACTTTGACTTTCCATCCTAATCTGTCTGCTGTTACTTACTTTTCAGAATCCTTAGATAGTTTCTTTGTGTATTTAGTCTAGAGTTTCTAATTGTAATCAGGGGAGAAACAGAGAATAGTGGGCTACCTCTATCTCCACTGGGATCTGAACCCAGTGTAGAAATTTAAAAAATTCTTTTGATTAAAATATTTTTCAGAACAGACCTGATACTAATCCCTGAATATATTCAAGGGGAAAATACTATGAATAAGATGCTTCATTCCCACAATTCTGTCAGTAAGATCTACAATAAAAGTAGAATTCAACAAATACCTATCAAAGTTAACAAAAAGTAAACTCATCTTCAAAGGATTGTACACTAATTTTAATAGACAGTATATATTTGAATTGTGCTATCTGTTACATGATTCATAATAAAATACTCACAATATAAATTTGCAGGGTTCCTAACTGGTTGGTTCCTTTACACTCATCCTTTCTCTCTTCTACTTAGATAATTTCTGAAAGGAGCCCTCTACCCTAATGAAAAAATTAGTACCACACTAGTAATTGGGAAATGCCACTTCAGAAAATAATTATATGAATAATTGTAAAAATTACTATGTGCCAGAGTCTTCTGTGTTCATGAGCTATGTGGGGACCTTAATATGCACCATCTTATTTAATCTTTACAACAGTGATGTGAAACAAAATGCCTCATTTTGTAGATGAGGATTCCAAGACAAAATAAGCTGAAATAGCTCGCCTGGGTCACTCAACTAGTACAGGCAAGAGAAATTCTAATCTAGTTCTGCTGGGTGTCAACCATTTCTCATTTTAAAAAATGACTGTAATGACAATCCAAATCTTATCAAGCAAGTCTTATGAAAATGTATGCAAACAATGGAATTTTATTAAGGCAAGATCATGAGTTAGAATGAAGATAAATTTAATATTTGTTGCAATTATAATGGATGATATAGTTATACCTACGGATTATTTAGGAAGACAGTCTGAAGTGAAATTCAGAGACTGAATTATGAGAATGATCAAATGAAACAGGGATAGAGTAAGGGGAATAGCAATATTACTTTGATGATGAATTTTTTTGTCAAAATATAAAATAAAAGAAGTAAGTAAATGTTTTCCTGGATATGTGTGATTGATACCAACACCTATGGGTAAAAATTTTGAATAAAAATTACAATATGCTTCTAAGCACTTTGTCATATTTACTTGGTGCACATTTAAGAGACTGCATTAAGATTCACAAGCAATTATGGCATAAATAGTATAGCACACTAAAACTATAGCAAAGTAAAGAGTATGAATGAGATCTAAAAAAAGTGTTTTAATCTCCTAAGAAGTCTAACAAAACTCACGTTGGTAAATTCAGACCCTTCTGTTAGATTTTTCTTCAATCTCAGAGTTAAACTTTTATACATATATATACACACACATATAAATATATATGCATGATTTTATGAGTTATTACATTTAGAATTATAATTCTTATTTATTTTAAATAATCTTGTATCTTTTCCAAAATTTAGTATCCCTATAGGTTAGCATCATTAGCATTATTATTACTAACATTTATCTTTTACAAAGTAAACACAAATACATTGATACATATCATCAAAATCATCAATCAAATCTATCTCATATTAAAACTATATGATAGAAAGTCACTTTTTACCTGAATTGAACATAAGTTTAAGAATTAAGTTCAATTATTTTTTTAAAAGCTTATATCAAAGAGAAAATTAAAACTCATGTAATTTATTCACAGTTTTAACTCTATTTTTATTAATATTTCTGTTGCTCTCCTTGGGGCTGTTAGTCCTCATCATCACCATTTTAATCATTGTAACCATCATATTAAGTTTATAAGAGCACTATTTTCCAAGTTTTTTCCTAAACATATATTTCTCATTTAAGAATGGCAATAGTTTTATGAGGCAGGTTCTCCATTTCACAAGTCAGGCAATTGGAGCTTAGAGGGTATACACTTTCTTCCTAAATTCATGCGGCTCACATGTGGCTTTCTTGGAATACAACTAAGCTCTATCAGATACATCCTAAACTCCTAATCACAAAGCTATTATCTTTTCAGCTATGTGTCTACTATATGTGTTTTCTGGGCCATTAATGTGAAATATTAGTATAAATGTGGAATGGCTTTGTAAATAGGGTATATGTTCTGAGTAAATGTGAAATCATTCATCTAAATAAGATGACAGGATTTTAACATTTGACCTTATTAGTTTGTCTAGCTACTTTCCATTTTTTGCAAAATACTACTTATTATTACTGGCAATATCTACATAGCTCCTAAGTTGCTGGTTCCAGCATACAATTAATAAAAGTTTATAGGAAATATTGAGTAACTAATAAGTGATTACTTTCCCCCTGAGCAATAAACAAATTGAAGCCTCCCTATCATAGTGTTTTTAAAACATCCCTCCTAAATTGATAAATAAATACAATAATCTGTGAACATTAACCCTAACAATATATTATTCTATTAAGATGTGCAATATATGTTGTCAAATGGCAAAACCAAATTGGTGACTTCATTTATGTGAAATAGGTAGGCTTGTTATACTTCATTAAATATAGAAAAGAGAATGAAATTAATGTCTTTGTATTGATATGGAAAGATCAAGATATTTTCAAGTGAAAAAAAGCAAGGCAATAAAGTCTCTAATTGCTAGTTTTGTGTAAGAAATATCAACATACAAACTATGTAACATAAATGTTGCTTATATTTGTAAAAAGGAAACAAAGTATCCATAAGAAAATAATAGAGGTGGTTGACCACAGGGTGAGTAAAAAGTTTGGACATATCTTTTCAATGTGTCTTCCCAATGAAGCAGTTTCATCACACGAAGAGTTTTAGTTCTAGAACTTTCTATAAATTGAAAAACTCTAATTATTTCCCCTGGACTTATTTAGCTAATGAATCACTAAGAGAAGTTAGTCCGAATAATCTGTTAAATTTATATTAATTGTCTTAAACATAGTATCATGAAAAGTCGTACTCTCAAAAATGAGAGGATGGAGTTATAGTTAAGTAACAGAAAAGGTAAAAACTATTAAAACTATTAAACAATCATTTCTTAAATTTCTAAAAGTTACAGTTATGACATAGAATATTAAAACTACTTCTACGCAATAATTACATTCAATAAATGATGCTAGGTAATGCATGCATATTTTTTAGGTCCGTAACGTACAAAATATTCACTACTCATAAAATAACTATACAAGGAGCCAATGTTATGCTCCCAAAATTCCTGACTGATTTAAGAAAGGTCCCAATCCATGAAGTGCCCCTCAAAGCTAGAGAAATGAGAATGATATAGTACTTCTTAAAAAACTAATTCTTTATGATTTGAGAAATTGTCATACTGAATTTGTTATTTATTTATTTTTATTTCTTTTATGCCACATGATGATAAATAAATCACTCTTTTTTAAAACAATATGCTAATCTGGGAAAAGAGCAACTTTATATGACTCCCTGGCTCCTCATTTTTCTAAATAATTCAAAAATCCCCAAATTTGGGCACCACTGTCCCATGGATATTGTAAACCACAAAACTGTGGCAACCAGGAATTATATTCATAATGCTACATAGGTGATAACCATTTTATGCTCATGAGTAGATTGGTTTTAACTAAGGCCCTATCTCGAAATTATATTATTCCCCTGAGGTGAAAGGAATTTAACATCTGCCTCTCATTTCTATACCAAGGCACAAAGCATAGGCAGCAAAGAATGGACTCAGACACAAAGATGCAAGCTTACACACATAAAGCAAAAACAATATTCTTTTATGAGTGATTTAGAGGGTGCTTCTCTCTGTAGTAATACTAGTAGAGGATATTGTATTTAAAACATAAATTTTGGAACATTAAAACTTGAATACTTTTGTTTAAAAAAATAATTTTTAATTTGATCTCAGAATCACAGAAAAGTTAAGCAATTGCTGAAAACGTTAAAAAAAAAAAATAAAAGAATCTTAAACAGTCCAGAGCAGATTGTATTCCTCTTTTCTATCTGAGAATTTAAATTGATCCTACTGGGTAAAAATTCTGATTTATTAACAAATGGGCAGTTTATTTAGTTTATTGTTTATTATTATCTATTCCTGTCTGTTATGAAATACACCATGGTCAGTGTTAATGTAATAGTTCATTCGAAGATCTGTGAATGGAATTTGAGAGAGAAGAGGTCTTTGGGAGTTTAATGTCAGAGGCACAGTGACCCTGCCAGCTGCCTGGCCCTCCTCTAGAGAAAGGCCACTTCATTTAGTTACCAGCTCATGTCACAAGCTATCCAGTTGGGTTGTGAGCACACTGACAGGAGGTACCTTGGTATTCCCCTTGCTGGGCAAGAGGGCAGACTGCTCAAGCTGCCGCAGGTGACCCAAAAGTTTTTGGTCTTCCAGTTGATTTTATTGCCTCATTTTGTATAAACATATGAATTTTATTAATGTGACTTCACTGAATTCAGATGTTTGGATTCACAGTTTCACTCTAAGTATGACACGTCAGCTTTATAAATGGATGAAAATATATTTAAACATGTCTTTCCTAAGTGAAAGTCAGGACTCTTTCATTTATATAAACATCTTTCCATGACACAACCTTTGAAAGTTACATTATTGTCACTTACTGAAGATGTGAAATAAATTCTATGTGGATTCATAAGTCTGTATGTTATTAGGCTAATCTACTAGTCACCTTAGTCCCTTCAGGCTGCTATTAAAAATACTATAAAACCAGGTAGCTAATAAACAACAGAAATTTATTTCTCGTAGTTCTAGAAAGCAGAACATCCAAGATCAAGGCTTCAGCAGATTGGCTGTCTAGTGAGCACCCACTTTCTGGTTCAAAGATGAAAACTTCTTGCTGTGTCCTCCTGTAGAGGAAAAAGCAAGGGAGTCATCTGGGGTCTCTTTTATTGGGGCACTAACCCCATTCATGAGGTCTCTACCCTCATGGAGTAATCACCTACCAAAGGCCCTACCTCCTAATATTATCACATTGGGGATTAAGTCTCAACATATGAATTTTGGGGGAACCTAAGTATTCAGATTTTAGGACCTTATGCACACACAAACACATGTACAGACACACACACACACACACACTACAGTTGATTCTTGAACAATATGTTTTTGAACTGACTGGGTCCACTTATATGTGGATTTTCTTCTACCTCTGCCACCCTAGACAGCAAGACCAACCCTTCTCTTCCTCCTCCTCTTCAGCCTATTCAATGTGAAGAGAAAGAGGATGAAGACCTTTATGATGTCCCATTTCCACTTAATGAAGAGTAAGTGCATTTCCTCTTTCTTATAATTTTCTTATTTTGTTTGCTCTTGCTTATTTTATTTTAAGAAGACAGTATACAATAGATAAAACATACAAAATATGTGTTAAGTGACTGTTTTTGTCATTGGCAAGTCTTCCAATCAACAGTAGGCTATTCATAGTCAGGTTTGGGGGAGTCGAAAGTTATATGTGGATTGTCTCAACAGAGTCCAAATAAAAGGATTCTTTCAGCTCTATTTGGTATAGCTGGCTGGCTAATCTAGGGTTATAATGCAGACAAAATTTTTGTGTCTGAAGTGTACATATCAGGTAAACAAAACAAAACCAATCACTTTACCAAATGTTTTCTTAGCCAAAATTCTTCCTCTCAACTTATAATTAATATTGAATTGCTGTAATTTTTTATGAGACCAAGTATGTAAAATAATTTATTTTAGGACTTTGGAAAATTTTTTAATACTTGCTAAGTTTATACAAAGGCTGTGTAATATGTCTCATATAATATCACCATCAGTAATGTTAAGAAAAAAAACTGTCTTTGCCATTAACTATTTAACTATACTAGTTACCAACACAATTGTTTTGAAGGAATATTGGGAGAAACATTTAATGAAATATTTGGTGTTTATTGTTTTTCTTCATTTTTTTCCACTCTATCAGCAGTCCATTTCTGTCCCTCTGCTTTTTTATACTCTGATTTTTTGTTTCAATTTAGCTTCAGTTGTGTTTGGATTTAAGCTAAAGATCCAGTAACTATTCTCCTGGTAATCTGAAAGCCACTCAGAGGTTATTATTCACAGTTCATAGGAGGATAATCCACCATTTGAAATGAGTTATTTGCACTAGTTTGGAAAGAACTCTTGACTCCTAAAGTTCCATTGGGAGCAAGATTTCCCCTCACTGCCTTCTCTTTTTTTATTTTTTTTTTTGAGACAGAGTCTCACTCTGTTGCCCAGGCTAGAGTGAGTGCCGTGGCGTCAGCCTAGCTCACAGCAACCTCAAACTCCTGGGCTCAAGCGATCCTCCTGCCTCAGCCTCCCGAGTAGCTGGGACTACAGG
>CAUYRB010051334.1:0-28893 GCA_963574695.1 Propithecus perrieri | reverse complement strand
TTTCTTAAAGCTGTTGTGAGGATTAAACAAAATAACATGAGCGAATAGAAGATTATCTGGTAGGTGACGCCCAGTAAATGCTAGGTATTATATTATTGTCATTACTAGGAAGCCCCTGTGTTGTGGCAGTGGGGGCATCTCGCAGCGTAACGGAGGGGACACAAGCACGCACACGGGAAATGAACGGACAAGCGAACCGGGTGTGGCTGGTGGGGCAAGTCAGGCCGTGGAGCTCTGGGAAGTCTTCCTGGAGGAGGTGGCGTTCTGGGTTTTATGGCAAGGCTCAAACTGAGCGATGACTCGCAAGTGCCATGGCATGGCCACGGCGCTCAGGGGGAGATGGGGCTGCGCTTGGCAATGAGGAGAGAGAAGTGTTTTGTAGAAAGGGCAGAAAGAACTTGCTCCTGGAAAGCTCCCTTCCCCTCCCGCTTCCTAGAGCAGACTTGGGTGGAGGAGGGATGCAGAAACCATGGGGGGTGGGAAGTGAGGAAGGGAAGGATCTCCTGTCACTGTGAAGGGACAAACCAGAGAGCAGACTCCCAGGGCACCATGGAAGGCAGGAGGTGGCCCGTGCTGGGCGCAGGCACTCTCCCAGCTGGAGCCAGGCTGTGAGCTGGGACTGGCAGCGCCTGAGGATGGAGCAGGTGAGGAGCGGGGTCCTGTTCACTGTCTGCCATATATGCTACCAAGGATGTGCCCAGCCCGACGCCAGGCCTCGATTCACCCTCCTTCTCTCGTTCCCAGTCATCTTGCTGAGAGGGCATTTTCCTTCCCTTATATGATTAAGCAACTTAAAAAAATATCACAAAGCAGAAGTAAATTAACTCACAATTCTTCCTTTCCTCAAGGGGTAAAGACCTGGCTGACACGGGTGTAAAGCGAGTGTGGGGAAATACTGCATCTTCGTCCCTCCAGGACACCTCAGAGCAGGCTCATCATGACAAGAAGGACACGTGCGTCCCAGGACCCTCCTACGTATTGCAGATAACGGATTTCATGTGCCCCACGTCCCCAGGTCAGGTATCACTCTGGAGTTGCAAATACTCCATGCTTGTCGATCGCTATAACCCTGGGGGCAATGCCATCAGATGGCGCTGCTGGTATAGTAAGAAAGTATTACCCAGGCGTGCAGCCATAAGAGGTAATCAAGCTGGAGATTCAGAGAGCTGTGGCTGGGGACAGAAGAGGCTTGATCAGACCCAATCTGGGGCTCCCTGCCAGGACCTCACCCTGAAGGGGGAGAGCACTTCCAACTTCAGTGCTGGGACTCAAGGAGCACCTCTCAGCCTCATCTCTCCTGGTAGCACTTGCTGTGGGTATATCCTTTCAGTTAATTGCACGCTGTAGCTTCTGTGAGGTGTCTGTGTCAGAGTACTCACTTTCACTCAGTTCTCCATGTAACTCCCTCAACGAATTATTTCAGCAAATGTGCACTGAATACCCGGTGCGCACTGGATGCCCATCTAGCTGTGGGGGATCCCTGAGACAGACACGGCCCCGCCCCTCGCAGAGGTCACCTGCTGGGGAGGGAGAGTCCGCGGGTGCGGCCCCCACTGTGGGCAGTGGGACGGGGAGCGCAGCAAACTGGCGCAGGTCACTCTGCTGCAGCCTAACAACTTTCGGATGTAGACGCTGGCATCTCCCCGTCACAGTGCGGCTGTATGTCAGGACAGCGGGGCCTGATTTAAGCCCGGGTCCTTCGACTCCAAACCCAGCTCCTCCGACTCCAAACCCAGCTCCTCCCACGTCCCCACAGGCTTCTCTCTGATCCTCCATCCTCCTCTCTAGGTCAACCCGGGACACCACGACCACAGGCTTAATGACTTCGGGTTGCGCTGTGGCATCACTCTGCACACGGGCGAGACGCGGAGCTTGGGAGAAGACGATCCTCACAAGGAGCGTCCCGGCAGGGGAGTCAGTCCCCGGATCTAAGGCCCCCAGTGTGCACTGACCAGGGAAATAAATTCTACTTTAAAGCCCACGTCTCGCTTTTCTCATTTCTGCTCAAGTCCACTGGTTCGAATCCTTATCTAGTGACCTCATGTGGGAATTTCAAGTGCAGATGGCCTGTCAGTGCATATAATCACCTCCTTGCCTTCCCAGACACCCATAAATAACAATAGGGATGGAAAGGAGATACGGACCCGCGACACACAGAATGGCAGGAACACACCAACAGTGAGGAAAACTGCAGACGTATTTAGGAGACGGAAGGCTGACGAGGCAGGGAGGTGGAGACCAGAAAACAAACGCCAAGGGGACAGGGATGAGCACCGAGCCAGGCCGTGCACATCCACGGAGGGATGTCCAGGTGGGATGGTGGGAAGTCCAGGACCGAGGAGCCCCATCTGCCGAAGGCCTTCTTGCTGCATCTTCCCCCGTGGAGGGAGGGGCCCTGGGGAAGGGCGGGAGCGACAGCGGAATTCATCGTTTTTTCAGGATCCCACTCCCACAGCAACCAACCCTCTCCTGGTCACACCATTAATCCATTCAGAGGGGCACAGCCCTCGTGACCTCATTACTTCTTAAAGGTCCTACCTCTCAATACTGCACCACTGGGGATTAAGTTCCGAACACGTAAAATCTGGGGGACATATCTACACCATAGCACCCTCGACAGCCCGACCCCCGAGGAACTCCGAGTCCCATAAAGGGCAGGCGGGAGTGTTGATTTTTCCTCCCTCCCGTCTGCGTCATCCGCCAGCTCCCGACCTGTTGGAGCGCAGGTCTGCCATCACGGTGCAGGCGCCGTGGCCTGTGTGAACCGAGAACTCCTTAGGAACAGAGTCCGGGGCTGCCAGCCTACAAGGGGTCACTCCCCCAACACCACCACAGGCCCAAGCAGGGGCCGCAGGCAGCACGTGGCTCGCACAGCCTTGTGTGCCTCTGTCCCGACTAGGGAGCCACAGCCCTTCAGGGTTCTTGTCAGGGGATCCTGCACAAACGTTCCCCAGCACCTGCTTGGGCTGTGAACCCACACACGAATACGGGAAGCTCAGGAGGGCAGCAGTGTTCCTTGGCATTCTGACCCAAGGGGATGGGGAAGGGCCACCAACGCTCTCTGTGACAAAGGGAAGAGGAGCACCGAGTCTCCTGTGCCTGAGAGCCCCCGGCTCCCGGTCCAAAGTGGGTGGCAGTGGAGACACAGGTGCAGCGCGGAGTCCAGGACCAAAGCAGCCCCGGAACCTGGGAAGGTCACAGGGACTTGCTCTCCTCCACCAAGCAGTGCTGCAGACAGAGCTTTCACATGGCTGGGGCTGCACCAGGGCCAGTTCTGGGCTCACAAGAGGGCTGCGTCCCCACGTGGTTCCCATGCCCAGGTTGGCAGAGGGCGTGGCTCATTTCCCTCCCATCGTGCTCAGGCAGCTTTTCTGCAGCTGCCCCGACCAGGGAGCCTCAGCCCTTGGGCGTCTCCATCACTGGATCCACGGCTAACACTCCACAGCCACTCAGACCACAGCAGCCTTACAGGACTGGTGGGGCTCAGAGGAACTGCTGGACTCCCAGAGCTTGGGCAGTCGGGGCAGGACACTTCCACCCGAGAGGAGACTGCAGCATGCCCGAGGGCCCCTCAGGACCAAGGAGACAAAGTGCCAATTCTCCCTCATCTGCAAACTCTGCCTAGGCTGTTCCTCCCCCTGCCCCGCCCACCCCCGATGGCTGCCAAGCTGTGACCATTCCTGCTCAGGGCAGCCCAGGGTTCCGCAGGGGATGACCCAGCCAGGGCACCTGGGAGCAGCTGCTCATCCTCTGACAGCCTGCATGCTGCACCCAGGCTGGCACGGAGAGGGGGCTCGTGCCTTTCCTTTAAAAAGCCACAGCAAGCATTTAACAACCTAAACTCACACCCCAAGGAATCAGAAAAATAAGAACATACCAAAGCAAACAGAAGACAAGACATATCAAAGATCAGAGCAGAACCAAACTGAAACCACAAAACAACACGAAGGATCGGTGAAACAAAGACTTGGATCTTTGAGAAGGTTAACGCTATCAATAGACCACTGGCTACATTAACTGAGAAAGCAGAGAGAGGATTCAAACACGCTCAGTCGGAAATGAACAAGGAGATATGACAACCGATGCCACAGAAATGTGAAAGATCATCTGAGACTGCTATGAACACCTCTACGTGCACTAAGTAGGAAATCCAGACCAAACGCACAACCTGCCTCAGTTCAGTCAGGAAGAAACAGAAATCCTGAACAGAACAATAAGGAACAAACAGCAAGATTGACTCAGTGATAAAAAATCTCCCAACTAAAACAGCCCGGGACCAAAGGCATTCACAACTAAATTCTACCAGACCTACAAGGAAGAACCGGTACCAATTCTACACAAAGTATTTCAAAAAATTGAGAAGGAGATGGAATCCTCCGTATCTTATTCTACGAAGCCAGTATCACCCTGACACCAAAGCCAGGAAAGGACACAAGAAAAAAGGAAAAATGCCAGTCAATACCCCTGATGAACATAGCTGCAAAACTCCTCAACAAAATACTAGCAAACCGAACCCAATAGCACATCAAAACGGTAATTCGCTATGATCAGAGGAGGTTCATCCCAGGGACGAAAGGATGTTTCAACATTTGCATATCAGTAAATGTGATTCACCGCATAAAAAAGAACTGCAAACAAAAATCATATGACCATTTCAATAGATGCAGAAAAAGCGTTTGATAGAATCTAATATCCCTTAATGATATAAATGTTCGAACAAACTAGGCATAGAAGGAACGCAACTCAAAGTAACAACACCATGGATGACAAATCCACAGTCAACATCACACTGAAGGAAGAAATTTGAAAGTATTCCCTCTAAGAAATGGAAGGAGACAAGCATGCTCACTGTCACCTCTTCTAGTCCACACAGCGGTGCACGTCCTAGCCAGAGCAATCAGCCAGGACAAAGAATGAGAGAGCATCCAACCGGGAAAAGAAAAAGTCACAATATCTCTTTCTGGCAATGATACGGTCTTATACCTAGAAAACCCTAAGAACTCCTCCAAAAGACTCCTAGAATTCATAAATTCAGTAAAATCTCAATTTACAAAATCCACTTACAAGAATCAGTAGCATTTTGATACACTACTAACCACCAAGCTGAGACTCATATCAAGAGCTCGGTTCCATTTACAGTACCTGCAAAAAACATTAAATACCTTGTAATATACTTAACCTAGGAGGGGACAGATTTCTACAAGGAGAACTACAAAACACTGACAAAAGAAATCGCAGGTGACACAAACAAATGGAAAAGCATCCCATGCTCATCAACCAAGAGAATCAACATTGCTAAAATGTCCATAGTGCCCACAGTAACCTACAGATTCAACGCAATTCCTATAAAAATACCAATGCCCTTTTTCACAGAATTAGAAAAACAATCCTAAAGTTACTACGGAAGCCAAAAAGAGCGTGCATCGCCGAAGCAATCCCAAGCACAGAGAACGAATGTGGAAGCGCCACATCACACTTCCTCGAATCACACCACGCAGGTGCCGTGACCTAAACAGCATCATACTGGCAAAAAGAAAAGTAGACACATAGGTCAGTGGAAAAGAATAGAGAATCCAGAGATGAAGCCAGATACCTACAATTAACTGATCCCTGATGAAGCAGACAAAAACACACACTGGGAACGGTCGCCCTATACAATGAAAGTTGTTGGGAAAACTGGACAGCCACATGCAGACGAATGAAACTGGATCCCTCTCTCTCCCCATATACACAAATTAACTCAAGATAAATAAAAAGATTTAGGTGTAAAACCATAAAGATGTTACAACAAGACCTAGAAAAATTATCCTTGCCATCGGTCTAGATAATAATTTATGACTAAGAACCTAAAAGAAAATACGACAGAAACAAAAATAAATAAATGGAACTATATTAAACTAACAAGCTTCTGCACAGCAGAAGAAATAATCAACAGAGTAAACAGAACAACCCACAGAATGGGAGAAAATATTCACCAGCTCTACATCTGACAAAGGGCTAATACTCTGAACCTATAAGGAACTCAAATTGGAAAAAAAGCCTTAAAAAGCATGGAAAAGGTGAGCAGACATTTTTCAAAAGAACACACACAAATGGCCAAAAAAATATGAAAACCTGCTCAACATCACTAATCATCAGGGAAATGCAAATTAATACCACAAGGAGATACGAATTTTCAGAATGGCCACTATTAATAAGTCGAAAAGCAAGAGCTCCTGGTGCAGACGAAGTGAAAAGAGAACACTGACACCCTGTTGGTGGGAACGTGAGTTAGCACAACCTCGACGGAAAACAGCACGGAGATTTCTCAGGGAATTAAAAGTAGATCTACCATTTGATCCAGCAATCCCACCAATGCAGATCTGTCCAAAGAAAAAGAAGTCATTTTCTAAAAAATCAACCTTCACTCCTATGTTCATTGCAGCACAATTCACAATTGCAAAGATATGGAACCAATCGAAGTGCCCATCAACTGGCAAGTGGATAAAGAAAATGTGGATATATATGTATACGTTTATGTGTGTGTACGTATATATATCACCATGAATACTACACAGCCATAAAAAGAATAAAATTATGTCTTTTCAAACAACTTAGATGGAACTGGAGGCCATTATCTTAAGTGAAGCAATGCAGGAACAAAAAAACCAAACACCACACGCTCTCACTTACGAGAACAGCTAACCAATGGGTATACATGGTCAGACAGAGTGACGGGATGGACAGCGGAGACGCAGAGGTGGGTGGGGAGGGGACTGCGGGATGAAAAATTGCCTACTGGGTACGACATACACTATTCAGGTGACAGGTAGAGTCACCTGAGCCTAGAGTTTACCACTATAAAAGTCACACAGGTAACAGAAAAGCATTTATGGTGCTAAATCTATTAACATAATAAACGAACAAACAAACCCAAAATAAGCCACAGCAAACTATAACACAAGCATTTTAGAATTTCTACAAACTAGAAAGTATAAAAAACTTCAAAGAAACAAAAGTTACTTTCTACATTTTCAAATGTACTGATCACTGTGGCTTTTCCTTTCACTCAGTTGGACAAAGAAGAAATTTTTAAAGACTTCTTATTCCACGGTGAAGTGCAATGCATTTAATCAGAGGAAAACGTTGCTCATTATTTAAATAGGATTAGGTATATTTTGTCTTTAGATCTTGACTTTACTTTTAGCTTTTTCTTTTGAAAATCGAGGCCATAGACCACCAATATGTAATAGGTTTGGTTAAGGACAGCAACCCCGGGGCACGCTTCCCCAGGTTGACCCACATTACATTGTTATCACGGAAACTCAGACACAGAATTTCAGAGAACGTCGGCAGGGAGCAATGAAACCCTACGTTGTGATGACAGGCAAGATACTGTAAATGTTACAGAAAATGTTGGTTCTCTCACCTACAATTCAAACAAAATACTATGCATTGTTTCCATGCAGGAGAAGAAGAGGTTCATTTTCCTTTTATATATCGGTTTGAAATCACCTTCCCATCAACAGATGCATAATTCTTACGTATTCAGACTGCTTTTTTTATGTCCTTTTTTTTACTTTTGTGGGCTAAACAGAGCCTTTTTTCTGGTATCATCATAGTCACGATCACCCACAGCAAGACTGTACGAGCACATGGGGGTATCCAATCAGCAGTATGGTAGGTGATGTGCAGGACAACAACCAGACACCATTGATGATTTGGCCACAAGAGGAAGTGCACACGAACGCATCTGAATCCAGTGACTTCCACTTAAACATCTTATACCAAGAGATTCTACAACATTCTGTTTGCCACTCAGTCTTCATCTTGGAAAAGGTACCTATTATAACTATACTTGAACTCATCATCACAGATATTTAAATGTAGAGAAGAACGTAAAAAGCAGGTTAGATGATACGCAGAGAGGTGAGTCTAACTTTATGATCTATAAAATAGAGTAAGTACCCGGACGGTTTTCATCACAAAGTTGGTAGCTGCAAAAGCGATCACTGCTTTCCTGCAGGTCTGTTCCTTAAGCGGAGCAACCACACTTCCTGTGCTTTCATCTCCTTCCCAGCTCCACCAAAACCAAGGACTCCCAGTGCACGCTCATCTCAGCAGGTACACACGTGCAGCACTCGCTTCGCACGGCAGTGCAGGGCCATGACAACGTCCTCCTTGCTGAAACCATGCAGAGTGATCTTAACAATCATGGGAAAAATTACAGTTGTTTTGGGACATTTAAAAAATTTTGTCAAAAAGTATTTTAGTCTTGGAAACAAGAACTAAATTACACATGAATTTTTTTTCAAGGAACTAAAAACTCTTACTGCTAAATGCATTAACACAATGAAAAATAGTAAAACAAATGTTTTTCAGTAGACTGTAATTAAAAACAGTACATACATTGAAAATGAAGTGTTTTATTCCTTGCTGAAAAAAAAACACCATGCTTGCCTTGTTTCTCTTGTACAACTTATGACATAGAGCACGAATATTTTCTATGCCTTGATCAATTAATTGACTTACTCCTTTCTAAATTCAGATTCTTTTCCAACATTTTATCATTCGTGCTTCTAATGTCACGAGATATCTGCAAGAGTCCTTTCAATGTGAAGATCTTCCTCGTGGACATCTTCATCCTTTTCATCTCTTTCTACCTTCCTGTTACTAAGTTTGCCTTGACACAATTTTTCTGGCTGCAAATCTAGTCTCTAGAACAGCAGCAGTAGCAACTGCTCCATATCAGCTCTTCTTCTGTGACTCCGTTTACATTCTATTCAAATGCTACCTCCAGTCTTACGTTATTTTGTTTCTTTGCTGTGCACTCACCTTTACTGGTGAACTCTCTCTCATTGCTCTACTGCTTTAAAACGCCTGTGGGCAGCTGCTGGAGACGAGGACACGACACACAATGCCCTTGGCTGTCCGTGTGGGAAATGAATGAGCGATGCACAGTGCAAAGCCGCGGATGGAGTTGGAAGGAAGCGATGACGGGTCACGGCCCATGATCCCTCTTGTATCGATGCACTGATTTGTGGACTGAAGAGCTAGCAGAGAGCGTTTCTACTTCATGCAACTACACACAGCTAATAATACTTTGGTAACTGACAACAGTGCTGTTGAGAAATCGCTGTTGTTGTACTGGACCTTGATAGCTGACATTTATGCATATTTGAATCATGGAAGCAAGAACTGTCTGTACCCTGTATTGGGAACTGCTAGGTTCCTATCTATTTTGCAATGCATGAAAATGATATTTTAAAGCAACAGGAAGGGACAATACTGCCTGCGCCCAGACCAAAATTTATTTTCAGTGCTGGAATGGGAGAGGAAGCCACGCAAATGAGTTCTGCAGAGGATACCTCTGCAACTAAGAAAAGTGATTCCATTTGTAAACTTTTGCTCTACCATCATAAAGAGAAAGGTAGAAGGAAGACAGGATGGAAGAGAGGTAGAAGAGACATAGTTTTCAAATCCTTTAAATGTACTTTGCATTCATGACTTGCTTTTGGCCTTACCAGTATGAATACTGTCAACTGTGTTCTCTCCGTTAATACCTTCTGCATGTCCCACGCACAGTTTGAAGTCTCCAACTGCGTCTGAGGCTCGCTATTTGAATTGCTAGATACTACCCCATTCACTATAACTGTACAGATTGTAAAAATAGGTCAGAGTAAAATATTTTTGTCTTCTGAAATATGACTTGTGTGGCCAGAATTTTGCTAGTTGGAATTAGTTTACAAAACCTAAATTCATTCTTTCCGTTCTAGAAACTCAGTATCCTGTGAAATGAGAACCATCCTGTTTATGTACCAATGATGCTATGAGAAAGCAGAAAATAGCAGAATAAATTATTCTTTATGCCTAAGAATACTGTGCAGTTCTCGGGATTTCTAGCTTCCTTAACAGTAGAGTGTGGTCTCCAAACTGGAATGTGGAGAGGGGGAGAAGGTAACTGGCTCACCGTTCGACCAACACAGAGAAAGCCCAACTCGGCGTGGCCTGCACAGCCACGTGCCACCTGGGCAGAGCTTCCAGCCGGCATCTCGGCACCTCTCAGATATGGACAACTAAGGCTCACCAAACGTTAAAAAAAAAAAAAAAAAAAAAAAGGCCAACCCGAGAAAACACACCTAACAAAGGGTATGTGAGAGGATTGTTAGATACAGGATTATCGCATTACACTAACCTCACGTCCTGATCACCTAGCGGGCAACGTTCTAAGCATTGCACGTGTATTAACTCAATGCGGCAAGGAATCCAATGAGGCAGACACTGTGTTTTGCCACAGACATGAAAAGCACAGAAAAGTGAACTGGCCTCGGGCCAAACAGCACGTGAGCAACAGAGCCGGGCCCCGCGTCCACGCTCTTAACGTCTAAAACACACACACCACTGCTCAACGTGGAGAACGGACGCCGTGGTGCGTGGCTGAGGCAACAGAACGACAGCAACAGAAGGAAATCTTTCTACAAGATTAAAACCACAATCATATCGTGACAGATACGATAAGACATTGTATCTACAGAATGAGTAAAGTGACATGAAAAAGGACCAATCAGAGAAAAACTCCTGGGGGAATACGATGATATCAAAGCTAGAAAATCGTTAATCGAATGATCAGAAGAAGGAATCAAAGAAATCTTTCTCGAAAACAGAACTAAAATACAAATTTAGAAGTTATCAGTAGAGAGAAGAGGCTCAACAATTGACTGACAAAAATGCCAGCATCAGAACAAAGGACGCCGAGGAGGGGGTCATTCAATAAAATCTCCCAGAATGAAAGAACTCTGTCTGAAGGTTTTCTTTTTACGACTTGTGGGAAGATACACCAGTGAAGTCTTGCTGGTTAGGGATGCAGTCAGGGTCGGCGGGACGGCCTGGGTGGGTATCCTGGGTGCGGGACAGGACTGATAATGGTCAGAGTGTCTTCCAGCAGGTGGAAAACCACTCTCATGTGTTGACTCAGTGACTCACGCCCTTCTCAAAGGCACGAAGCAGGCATCAGGGCCATCAGGCATCGAAGCGCTCACGTATGAGGCAGCTCCCTGCAAGCTGCACAGACCTGAGCTGGGGTCGGGGCTGGCTTGAGTGTTGGAAAAGCTCCAGCCCGTGAAGCTGTCACAGCCACAGAGAGCTACAAAGAGAAGCTAAGAAAGAAGGTGAGGAGACGTTCACGGAAGCTGACCCAGAAGGGAAACACCGCAGTGCGCGGGAAGAACGCAGACCCTTCCCACGCAGGGAAAACGCCTGTGACGTGGGACGCTGCGCGCCCTCAAGCGGGCAGAGCTATCGGCCGGCGGCCCTGTGGTGTGGAGGGGAGACAGAGCGGTGGGTGGGAGTGTAGGGTCCATTCATACGTCTACCTTGGAATCGTCTGACCTTCCACAATAATGAAATCACAACATGTGACCATACAAGCTGTCGGTCTTGTTCTGTAGTCGCAATTGCCAACAGGCAGTTTTTGTTTGTTTTATCTTGTTTCCTGGTTGCCACAGAAATATGTGGAAATAGCACCTTCTGCTATTTCTAAAATTTTTATAAATTTATTGACTTAGTGATGAGGGCTGAACATATTCCCCATGAGCTAAATACTGCCTTAAAATGTATTTATGATTAGTAGCTTAGGCTTTCTAAACAAACTGAAACTTATTTAAAAAAGCACTGTATATTACTTTGGGTGCGATTAGGTTTCTAATGAGAAAAATAATAAACCTGAAGAAAATAGTGTTTCATTTTCATTAAAAAAAAAATCATGTTATTATTCTTGCTGTTTACCTCAGGGGTTTCAAATATTGATTTGTAATTTAAAACATATATTCACAAAAAGTGAGAAGTAAATTTCAATTTACTTACCAAAACACCACAAATTTTGGGGTCCAGGCAGAATTCGGTGGGCTTACTGTCTTGACATATGTGTGTCTTCAGATAACAGCAAGGATAGAATCCACATACGCATTGAAAACAAAGTGGAACACAATGATGATAATTGTTCATTCCCCGCTGACGAGGGCCATAAAAACACAGAAACTTGATCAATACAAACCTTCTACTTACGTATCTGAACAGTAGAGATGGTTAAGTTTGTCTTACAAGGTTCACACGCGCTCTGGGCATTTCGTGTGATCAGGTGGGCGAATGGCAGAGACCGGGGGCCTCCACTGATCTCAGCAAGCACAGACGTCAGTTTACGACACAGGGTATAGAATTCCATCCAAGCCAGACAGAGCCCAAAAATCTGCATAGAAATTATATCTTCCATAAACCATGACTCTGAAAATTAGATATTATTCTACACATTAGGAAACAGATATTACAAAGTTAATTTTCTCTGAAGTGATACATTCATTTTACCCAAACGAGCACTCAGTTTCTTGAGACACTCTTCTTCCTTTCATTACAATTCTTCTCTTTACTTCGGATGTCTACTCTGAGATCGCGCACTTTCTCATCTGTCCTTTTGTTCCCGACCCATCTAATAACGTGATTTTCCCCACCGTTATTCACAATTATATACAGTGCACGCTTCAGGACACGAAATATTGAGAGTGCCCTAAGGTGAAAACCAGTGCAGTTAAGAAGGAACTTGATCCGCGTTCGCTGTCTGCTGAGAATCCTGAGGGGCTGCACCCTCAGCACAGCACGACCTGCCTGCCACCTCTCAAAGTTGGCGCGGAGATATGCATTCGGGTTTGCGTAGTTTTAATCAATCAGTCAGACCCCAATTTCACTTATACTCCATCAACCTTCACTTGACGTCCATGGATTTGACTTCTGGGACTTGATCTCTATTTCACGTCCCACATTGTCTGCACATATTATTCCAAATCCCCTGGCTGTTTCCGTATCAGCATTTGCATATCCAACAAGTAAAACTGTAGGAAACCTGTGATGGTTAATTCCATGTGTCAACTTGACGGGGATAAGGGATACCCAGGTAGGTGGTGAAACATTCATTCTGAGCACCCGTGAGGGTGTTTCCAGAGCAGATTAGTGTTTGAACCCACAGACTGAGTACGGAGTTTCCCGCATCAGTGTGGGTGGCTGTTGTCCAGTCCGGTCACGGCCTCAATGGAACGGAAAGGAAGAGGAACGGTGAGTTCACCCTTTGATCTCTCACAGGCATTTTCTCCTGCCAGCAGACATAAGTGCCTTGGGTTCTCAGCCCTGGGACTAGAACAAGGACTTAGACCAGCGCTTTCTCTGATCCTCAGGCCTGCGGGTTTGGACTCTAGTCCTGTAAAATTGGCTCCCCTGGGCCTCCGGAATGCAGATGGTACATTATGGGACTTCTCAGCCTCCGTTATTGCATGAAGATCTCTCTCCTAATACATCGGATCGAAGTGTATGTACATACCTGCATATCTGTATAGACACATTTCTATATATCTAGAAATATAGACGTATTTCTATCTGTCTATCTCTCCTACTGCTTCTCTTTGCCTGGAGAACCTTGAGTACCATACTACTCGATTATGTTGGAATTTCAGATAAACAACTGACTTCCCAGGATAAGTATACAATACGTGCATACTTGCTTGCAATACTTGCATGAATTGAGAGAAAATGACAACAAATTTACTTATCCGAAATTCGCATTAGACCGTTTTATATTCTATCTGGCAACTCCGAAAAGGAGCATAAAGTTGACTGGCAAACATAAATATACATATGGGCATAGAATTCTGTACGGACGTATAGACACCGTGGCTTTAGCCCAGTGAGTTCCCTTTTGCTCTTCTGACCTCTGGAACTATAAGAAATTCACGTATGTGTGTTTACATGTATTTATGGCAGTTTGTTGCAAAAGCAATAGGAAACAAATATAAAACTAGAATACTGTGCTATCCCGTGAACATAGTATTAAAAAAAATCTTGACATTAACGCAGCCCTTTCTACTTCTGCATGGAATCAGAGCCTGTCTTGAGTTCCACACCCAAAGAGGTGAGCTGCAGAGAGTGACCTGCTCTGCAGGTGTGTCTGCAGGCAGGAGCAGGCTCACCTGTGGTGGAGAGCTCTCTGGGGTTGACATGCTTCTCCATCCTCCTGTGGTATCTCACACCTGGCAAGTCCCATTCTCTAAGTCTATGAGCCTATCGTGTGGGGATCCTGACCACAGTTCCTGGCCACCCTCCTCCTTGAGAGGAGGATGCGGGAAGATTAACTTGTGAAACATACATGCGTGTGCATCTTCATGCAACGGGCCACTGGTTGTGCCAGGTGTCTCCTGCGGGTGCCGCCTGCCTGTCTCTGTATCTCCAGGCGGGGAGGGGAGTCTCAGGCCCTGTACAGAGGCAGAGCAGCCCCACTGACCACAAACACTGTATCTAGAAAAACTGTGCTTGAAAAATGAGTCAGACATAATTTCCCGAATCAATAAAAGCTGAGTGAATTCACATCCCACTAGACTTGCCCTAGAAGAAATGCTAAAGGGAGTCAGTTCTTTACATTGAAAAATAAAAAGATGGTAGACAGCAACCCCAAAACATGTGAAAATGGAAGTTCACTGGCAAAGATGAGTGTATACATGAATATAGAATTCTGTACTGTCATAAAGATGGTGGGTGACCTCTCCATTTGTGTGGCTCTTCTGTTAATTTCCCATTGATGTTTTGCAGTTCCCAGGAGACAGTGCTGGACATCTTTTGCCAGATTTATCCCTAACGTTTAAAACATTTAGATGCTATGTCTTAAAAAACCATTCAATTTCTGTTCATTGAAAGTATACGGGAAAACAATATATTTGTGTTTATTGATTTCGTATCTTGCAATCTTGCTAAATCACTCAGTGGTTACACCAGCTTCATTCTAGATTCCACCGATTGTCTACCTCACACGGATGCCTTTTTGTTTTTGCGTCACTGTGTGTCTGCAATGTGCGGTGTTGCAGAGAAAGGCCAAGCGGCTGTGCCTGGATCCTGGCATTAGGATGAAGCAGCACTTAGGTGCTAACCAGTAAGGACATTTTTTACAGGAGAAGGAAGTTCCCTTCTATTTCCAGTTTGCTGAATTTTTAACAGGAAAGGATGTTGGATTTTGTCAAACGCTTTGCTCTGGGTACTGAGAGAATTCCATGGTTTTTACTTTTTAATTTGTTAATATGCTGAATTACATGGATTGACTTTTAGAACGTTAAACCAGTTTTTCATTCCCAGGATGAACTCTTCTTGGTTTCATATATCCTCAATTTGCTAAAATTTTGTTTCACAATTCTTGCATCAACGCTCGTTGGTTCACTGAGACGTAGTTTTCTTTTCTTGTTTTATCTCTGTAATGTTCTTTTGGCATCAGTGTAATGTTAGTCTCATCAAGTGAGTTTGGAATTAAATTAAATTCTCTTGAGTTGAACATTTTGTGTAGAATTAGATTTATTTATGTTCAAAACAACACGGCGGTACAAACGTTGAGCTTACATATATTGCCTTTGCACCGCCCAAGTCACAGCTAGGAGTCCATCTGCAGACACTGCGCATCACACACAATATTAGGTGTGAATTTACCCAACCCCTCCTCCCCTCTTCCTCCTGCCAGACACCGGATGAATGTCACTTCCATATGTGCACAGAAGTGTCGCTCGGTTAGTACCAATTTGGTGGTGAGTACATGGGGTGCTTGTTTTTCCATTCTTGTGATACTTCTCTTAGAAGAACCGGCTCCAGCTCTATCCAGGATAATACAAGAGGTGTTAGTTCAGCACTGTTTTTTGTGGCTGAGTAGTACTCCATGGTACAGACATACCATGTTTTATTAATCCACTAATGCATTGATGGGCACTTGGAAAAATTTGATAGAACTTACCAGTTAAGCTACAAAGGCATGGAGTTATTGTGGAGGGATGGTGAGGAATGTTTTAACCATAAGTTTAGTTTCTTAAATAGATCTAGGGCTATTCTAAGTTACAAAGTTCTTCTTGAGTGAGCTTTGGTGGTATGTGTCTTTCAGCAGATATGTTCATTGTATGTAAGTTGTTGACTTTATCAGCACAAAACTGTGCATAATTGTATTGGGGTTCTTGAGAAAAAGAGAACAAATAGAACTGACAGGGTATGTGTATATATTTGTGTGTGTGTGTGTGTGTGTGTGTGTGTGTGTGTGTGTAGATGGGGGTAAGGGAGGGAGAGAGATATTTATTACAAGAAATTGGTTCACACAATTATGGATGAGAGAAGTCTCAAGATGTGCATTCAGCAAGCTGGAGGCCTAGGAGAGCCAATGGTTAAATTTCCAGTCTGAAAGCCAGCAGGCTCGAGACCCGAGAAGAGCTGCTGTTTCCGACAGAGTCTAAAGGCAGGAAAAGAACCATGCTCCAGCTCAAGGATGTCCGTCAGGAGGATCCCTTATAGGTGGCAGGGGAAAGGGGGCTGGTATCAGCCTGTTTGTCCTGTTCAGGTCATCAGCTCACTGGGAGCACCTACTTACATCATGGAAGGCGACGTGCCCTGCCAGTCTACAAACCTAAATGTTGATCTCATCTGAAAACACTGTCACAGATACACCCAGCACAATGCATTGCTCAACATCCGGGCACCCCATGGCCCGGTCAAGTTGACACACATAATAACTAACTATCACAATAACAGCCACTTATCTTTGAAATTGTATCTACAGACTCTTTAGTGACATCACATTTTCATTCCTGAAATTATGTCTTTACTCTTTTCTCCCCCTGATCCGTTTGGCTTGAGGTTTAGCAATTTTATTGAAGTTCTCAAAGGACCAGCTTTCGGGTTCACTGATTTCTTTGCTGTTTCTCTGTGTTCCATTTTGTTGATTTCTACACCAATGTTTATTATTTTCTTTCTTTTGCTTAGTTTGGGTTCCATTTGTTCTTATATTTCTACGGTGTTAAGGAGGAGGCTGAGGTCCCTGATTTGAAATCTTTATTCTTCTTAAATTTAGTCAGTTAATATCATAAATTTACCCTAAAGAGTGCTACAGCAGCATCTCACAAATTTTGATCAGTGGCATTTTTGTTTTCACTCTGGTAAAAATACCTTCTAATTTCACTTTTGATATCTTCTTTGATCCGTGAATTTTCCAATATTTGAGGATTTTCCCAAGATCTCCATGATATGAATTTCTACCTTAATTCCACTGTGGTTAGAGAACATCCTTTGTATGACTTTAATCCTTTCTACGTTGAGACCTGTTGTATAGCCCCAAATGAGGTATATCTTGGTAAATAATCCATGTTCACTTCCAAAGAGAGAGGATGTATTCTGTTGTTGAGCGAAGTGTTTTATAAAACTAATCTAGGTCACATAGTTGGTTTTATGTTTCAGGTCTACTTATATCCGCACTGATTCTCTGTCTTCCTTTTCTGGCATTAATTGAGAAACGGATACTGACATTTCTATAATTGTAAATGTATTTCCCCTTTCAGTTATATCAGGTTTTGTTTTATGTGTTTTAAAGATGTTATCAGGTACACAGCATTTAGAATTGTATGTATTCCTGATGCATGACGTTCGTTATTATTACGACATCATCTTCTTTAGCCTGACACTTTCCTCTGAAATCTACTTTGCCTGATATTTATAGAACCATTCCACCATTCTTTTGATTATTATCACCTTTCTTTTTGAGTATGTTTTTTCCCATCTTTTTACTTTTAACATATTTGTGACTTTACGTTTAAAAAGTGTTTCTTATAGGCAGCAGATGGTTATGTTTTTCTTTTTTGCCGATCTGACAATGTCTGCCTTTAATTGCCGTGTTTAGATGATTTACATTTAATATAATTACTGACATAGCTGGATTTAAATCTATCACCTTGCTGTTTGCTGTGTGTCATCTGCTCTAGGTACGGAATCACAGGTACAGATTTCAATACCCCTCCCTTAGTAAGTGATCATGCGAGTCGACAAACATCAAGGCTATAATAGACTTGAACACGTCACTCCTTCTCCGTCTACTTTTCATATATTTTTAGATTCCTTTTTGACACTTTTGTTGGCCTATTAGCAGTAACACTTCGTATTGTCATTTTTCTGGTTACCCCAGGGTTTGCCGTGCACATCTTTAACTAATTAGGGTCTACTTGAAGTAGCAGTATACTATTTCACGTATCCTCCAAGAACCTTACTAAACTATTCCCTTCTCCCATTCTCAGTGCTACTGTCGCTATGTATTTTAGATCTACAAATGTTACAAACTCCGCAATGCATTGTTATTATTATGGCTATAAAAAGTCAATTATCTTTTACATGGAATTTCTAAAAATAAGAAAAACGTCTTTACATTATCCACATACTTATCATTTCTTGTCCTTGCCTTTACTTTGCAGACATCCTCATTTTCAATCTGTGTCATTTTCTTCACTCCTGAAGGACTACTATTTCTAGTAGTGCAGGGTGCTGGTGATCAATTCTTTCATCTTTCCATTTTTGTATGTCTGAAGAAGTTCTTTTTTCACACTTATTTTTGAAAAGTGCTCACTGGGTGTAGAATTCTAAGTTGTCAGTATTTTTTTTCTTTCAGTACTTTAAAGATGTCGTTCCACTGTTTCCTGCCTTAGATTGTTCTTGATAAGAAGTCTGCTATATATTCTGTATATAATAAAGCATTTTCCCTCTTTAATTCATACATAAAAGTTGTGCATTTTTTTGGAGTACATGTGATATGCTGATTGATACACGCATACAATGTGCAACAATCTACTGAGAGTAATTGAGATAGAGGTCTTTCACCTCAAACAATTATGTTCATGTTGGGAACATTTCAAGGCTTCTCTTCTAGCTATTGTGAACTTCGTGGTGCATTATTTCTAGCCACAATGACTCTCCTGTACTACCGAACATTAGATCTCATTTCTTCTATTTAGATGTATTTTTGTACCCATCAGCCAACCTCTCTTCGTCCCTCCTTCCTTCCATTTGTAAAATTCACTCTTTATTACTGGTTGTTGAGGAAATTCATTATGTGCCTTGCTGTGATTTCCTTCATGTTTCTTAGATTTAAGAGTCTGTTGACCTTCCTGGATATGTGGGTTTATAATTTTCCTCAAATTTTGAAAATTCCAGCCATTATTTTTTCAAGTATCTACCGCATTCTCCCTTTCTGGCACTCCAATTCCATGTATGTGAGGCTGCTTGAAGTTGTCCCACAACTCACTGATGCTCTCTCATGTTTTCATAAGTAGACTTTTATTATTTAGAGCAATTTTAGTTTTTCTTACTTGTTTAGACTTTTTCTGTTTCATGTTGAATACTTTCTATTGTTGTATCTCCACTAATCTTTTATTCTGTATTGTCTGCTGTTAATCCTGTCCAATTTATTTTTCATCTAAGAGGGTGAATTTTTTTATCTCTCTATGACAAATTTGTGTCTTTTATCTATCTTTTGTGTCTCCACTCATGTCTTCTTATACTGTTTCTTGAACACATGGAATATAGTTGTAATAACTGTCTAAATGTCACTGCCAAGTGATTCTATCACTATTATTTTGGGGGCACTGGTTTCAATTGATTACATTTTCTTCATATGGGCTGTGTTTTTCAGTTTCTTTTATTTTTTAATCAGGTGTCAGTCATTGTAAATTTTACCCCTTGGTGGATGTGGGGTAGCTTTATATTCCTGTATTCTTGAACTTTGTTCTGGGATGAAATTAAATTACTTGAACGCAGCCTGTTTCTCTTGAAGCTGCTGTCTCGCTCTTGTCTGTCTGGGCCAGGGCAGCCTTCAGTGAAGGGCCAAGTCCAGACGCAATGCCCTCCTGAGGAATTCACCCGATAACCCGTGAAGTACTAGGTTTTCCTTCTCCCGGCTGTGGGAGCAAACTATTTCCGGGATTATGCCAACTCTGAGGATTGTTTTCTCCACTCTTTCTGGGCCTTTCCTGGGCCCAGGTATTTTCCTCACAAGAGTACACTGATCGGTACCTAGCTGAAAACTCAAGGGGGGACCTCTGTGGTCCCCAAAGTGCTCTAGCGTCCTCCCTCCCCATTATTCTGACCTGTCAATGTTACACACCGAGTCCTCCTGTGCCTCCACATTTTGTCTCCCTAACTCGGGCAGACAACTGGGCTCTGCCTGGGATGTCTGAAACCAGAAACCATCGTTTCGTATATTTTGTCTGGTTTTTAATTGTTTCAGGCAAGAAGGTAAATCTGGTTCCTGCAATTCCGTCTTGGTTGAAGTACGGAATGCTCCTCAGTCCATTTTCCAACTAGCCAACTCGTGAGAATAGAATGTTCTGCATTTTAAAACATTAAGATCTTGCCAATTTGAATTGTGCCCACTTAAATAGCAACACCTTCTCCATATCCCATCCCGTCAGCACCACAAATCCTCCCTGAGAATGAGGCAGTGAAAAGGACCAGCACTGAGGTGATCACGGAAGGGAGAGAGCACTGTACCCGTACCCAGGGAAGACCCTATTCTGCTTCCACAACACAAGAGAGATTAAATATAAAATACATGGCAGATGACTTTCATGGATAACCTTTTGCCGTTTCATTTACAGTATTTTCCATGATCGCATAGGCATTCTAAAAATATCCTTTTTGCATTTTGGGGGAAGGGTTATAAAATGGTAAAGGCATTTCTAAATATTTCTAAATATTAGATATAATTCTAAAATTTCTATTAGTATTCATTTCAACTTGCTCATTAAACTAAATTACAATAGCACAAATTACAAGTTATAAGCTTCACCATGAGATATACAATTTTCCTTGTTACTTGAAACACAATGATAAATAAAACCACTTCTAGCTTATTCACAAAAATATATTGAGAGCCTAGGACAATACCTGACACGTGACAGGCACTACATAACGATTTACAGAGTGAATGGATTGTACATGTGAAAAGTCAAATATCTTTGCAATATTCACAAAGAATGCGAATTATAACAATCTGCTGGGTGTGTGACCTTCCAGACATTTTCTATGCATACACAAACAATGTACCTGCTGGTATACAAAAACCATGTAATTTTTAAATAACAATATAAGATCATACAAACATCTATATTTCACTTTTGCCTAGTTAATATACTGTGGCAGTTTTAACCCTACATACAATTGCATAGAAATGTTATGACTAAATCCATTTTACGAATATTTTAGTTTCACTTTACTGCGATGTTGGGTTATTTTTGTACTACATTCCTCTAACACTCCAGTCAACTGAGATATACATCCTAGAAGGGAATTGATAATATTTAGGAATATCTATTTAAATGTATGAAAGTCATCAAAGCACTACCTTGGTGGTGGACTGTCCATCATTTTTCACATCTTGTGCATGGTTCCAATTCCCTGTCACCCGGAGAGACTGTAAAATGATTTATTCCGGAAACAACACTTTTAAAACAAGAAAAGAGCATACATATTACTAAAAAGCTAAATATGAATAGAGGCAACCTCAATATCTATGGCTGATCCTAAAGTAATCCATATTTCAATCCATTCCTTTCTGGACGTTCTTCTGTACTATTTCTAAATTACAGAATTACACCAGCACTGCATATTCTCTGCAACGAAGACTTGTCTTGTCGATTTCTAAGTACAAACATCTTACTTGTCTATCTGTAAGGAGAAACATAAATTGCATGACAAGGGGAAAAGCAGAGCACAACGGATTTATTTTCAATTATTTAAACAAGCTATGTTTAGTTGCCGAGTAAGCTGAAATTGAAAGAAAATACTAAAACCCTCCAATGGAAAATTTCAAACGTGGGTATCACACAGTTTTACTTCTAATATCATGATTGTTGAGGCTGCGTTCTACTCAAAATTTAACACGGAGCCTATAAAAATACACCGGGAAAATGTAACACTATCATTCTACAAAAATAATACCTTTTACACTTAAGCGTATGGTATGTTCAAGGTCAAAGTGGCACCATCTGCTTATGGTCCTGCCAGAAAGAAAACAACATAAAATAAGTAAGCTTACATTTAGAACTATTGAGGCTAGCATAGGTCATGGAAATTTGATTACATAATGTTTAAATCAATATAATGATGTTAACATTTACAAAATACTTTTAAATACGGACCGTATTAGATGTCAGGTCTTATAAGGTCCCAAAGGTACCACTGGGAAATCTGAAAAACTAAGGAGTCACTTTACCGTACGTATCTAAACAAAACAAAAAATTAGAAGTTTTATAAAAAAAAATTAATAGATATACCCCATGTATCAGGATAGGAAGAACTCCATCCTTTCTGGGAATATTTCTGTTCTAATATATAAAGTGGACAAATAAAAAATTATATTGCCTATGAAGGATGAGTAAAATGTCAATATTACAGCATCGACAGGAAAGTCATTTGAGCCAGGCATGGTGGCATGCCCCTAGAGCCCCGGCTACTCAGGATGCTGGGGCAGGAGGATCACCTGAGCCCAGGAGTTGGCGGCTGCAGTGTGTCATGATCTCACCTGTGAAGACCACTGCCCTCCAGCCTGGGCAACATGGCAAGACCCCGTCTCTCGAAAAAAATAAATAAATTTGATGGAAGTATTCACTACCCTGAAATTCACTGAAAAAAACAAAGAGAACGAAGTATGAAAAATAAAAGTCCATCTTCAATGAAATACACAAATGATGAAAAATATCTGTTCAAGAGAATCTGGGCTCCAACAGTCAAAGGTCCAAGAGCTGGTTCACCTTCTCAGAGCTTGAGCCAGATACAGATTTCTGCAAAACTCAAGAGTTGGGGGCCTGTTGGACCACCTGACTATTCTCTGCTGGATCACGAGGTACATGGTGGGCTTCTCTTCTCCTCATGGCGGCCTGTCTGAGGTCTCTCTGCAGGCCCCTTCCCCGGGCAAAAGCCAGCAGAGAGCGCCTGAGCCAGGCGCCCCAGGCGCCCTGCCCGCCTGCTCCAGAGAGGCCCGCCTGAGCCACAGCTCCACAGGCAGGGAAGCGGCGGGCTCCTCCACGCTGCTCCCTCCACATCGCCTGCCGGGACACGACAAACTCCACCCGAAGAGGAATAATGAGGAAAACATCACCCTAGGACCTTGCGAAATTGACTCAAAGAAAGAAAAACACTTAGATGAGATGAATTGGAGAGAAAAAGCCCAAGGAAGCTGACTCACAGCCTGTCCTGCCGGTGCTTCCCCAGCCCAGGTTCTCCTGCAGGGAGACAGGGTCGCCTGACGTTCTCTGATGGCTCCGCAGCGGAGAGAACGGAGGAGTGCTTTCACCGCCTCTCCAAAGTGACCCTGACAAAGACCCCAAAAATGCGACAAAGATAGTACCAAGCAAACAAGAAAGCCATATCCATCCGCAAACCACTATCTTACCTCCTAGTAACCGTGAAAAACTTGAATAAAATACTTGCCAGTAAATTCCAAAACACAGGAAGAGGAATTCGCCAACATTTTTTAAACATTTTATTTTTTATTCTGGCTATACGAGGAAGGCTTGTTATGAAGTTATCCAGTTGAAATACTTCACCATATGAATAGATTGAAGCAAAAAATAATTCTCTCAAGAAATGCTGATGAGGCAATGAATAAATTTTCAACATCAGTATCTCAAAAACATGATGAATAATCCCTAACGTGATTAATCCAGAGAACATCAAGACACAAAACGGTGAAATACTAGCGGGAGGAAGGTAAGAAACCAGATAGACGCAGCGCTGCGTCGCTGCAGTCCCAGCTGCTCCAGGGGGCTGAGATGGGAGACAGGCTCCAGCCAGCAGGTCAGGGCGGCAGCGAGCTGCGACCCCACCGCCGCACTCCAGCCTGGGGGAGAGACCCAGACTCCACCTCAGACAGACAGAGGAAATACCACAAGGACGCAAAGAAGTATAAAACCAGGACAAAAAAATAAAAGAGATAATGGACTAAGAGGACGAGGAACGAGAATTCTGAAGGAGGACCAAGAAGGGAAAGAAAACCTTCCTAAGTACCAAATGCTGTTCAAGAGGAAGACTCAATCGTGCAGAGATGCCAGTTCTCCCTATATTTTAACATCGCTGTGCAAAGATGTGAGAACATTTACTGCTTCACTGTTTGTAATGGCCAAAAACTGGGAACCTCGACGTCCGGCCATAGGAGATTGGCTAAGTAACCTATGTTATACTTCCTTCAGTATGACAACACCCACCTCGCACCAAACATCTACATTAAAAAAGAAAGGCCTCTTATCGGTGTTCTCAAAGTCCACCATAAGAAAGTGGAGGCTGGGCGTGGCAGGTCACACCTGCCAAGCCAGTACTCTTGGAGGGCGAGGCAGGAGGATGGCTTGAGGTCAGCAGCAGGAGACCAGCCTGAACGACGAGGAGACCCCCATCCTTGCTAAAGATAGAAATAAATTAGCCGGAGGACTAAAAGTGGAAAGAAAAAAAAACCTGAGAATGGTGGCACAGGTCCCACTTGGGCAGCTGAGGCAGGAGGATTGCTTGAGCCCAGCAGTTTGAGGTTGCTGTTAGCTAGGCTGACGCCACACACTCTAGCCCCGGTTACAAACCGAGGCTGTATCAAAAAAAAAAGAAAAAAGAAAAAAGAAAAGAAAAGAAAAAGAAAAAATTAGAAAGGAAATAGCAGATGAAAGCCAAAATAAGCAGGAGAAATTAAATAATAAAGATCAGAGAAACAATCAATGAAACAGAAAGCTGCTAGGGCGTGGGTGGAGGCCAGGGCATGTGGGGTAGAGTCCTGGCTGGCAGCTGGGAGGGAGACAGGTAGCAGTGGGTGGCGCTGGGGCTGAGCCCCGGGCCAGGTTCAAGTCCTGGACTGCGGTTGGAGGTGTGGCCAGAGCGGGAGCGGGAGCGGGGTCAGGGGAGTGCTCGCACGTGGGCCACCGCGTCCGCGGCGGAGAGTCCGCGTGTGGCCACCCCGCCCCCGCCCCAGGCGACGAGCTCGGGCTCCGCTTCTGGTTGTCTGGATCACACAGCCCTGCCCTGACCCTCCAACCTCCAAGAAATCATGAAAGAGGTACCAGGTCACAGCCCGCCTCCTCCCGCCACAGTCACCCGCCCGGCGTGCCGCCCACCTAACCTACTGAGCCACAACCCGGGGCTGTCCCGCCAGGCCCCTTTTCCCCCGCAAGAAGGCGCCCCTGCCCGGGCCCAGCCCACTCGCAAAAGCCCCGCCCACCAGGAAACCCCTGGCTGGACGCCCCTTCCCCCTAGCGCCCTGCCGCCAAGGGCCGACTAGCGCCGACAGACGCCACGGGCGGCCTCCTCTTAGGGCTAAAGGAGGGAGCGCTGGCGACGACCTGCTTGTCCAAGAGCGGTGGGATGCAGGCGCAGGTGCAGGCGCAGGGATGCTGACCCCATTGGCCGAGGGCGGCAGGAGGCAGGCGCAGTGCAGACTCCGGCGTGGCCTTTGCGAGGCGCGGCGGGAGGAGCGCGGGCGGCGTTCTGGCTCCGTCTGCGGCAGAGATGACGGACCCTGAGGCGACGGCCTTGCTGCTCCTCGCGGCCGAGCTGGTGGGCGGCTTCTGGAGGACGGCGGACGCCCCCTGGAGGAGGAGACCGGCAGCTCACCTCAGGTACGGCGTGGCGGGGGCGCGGGTGGGGCGGCTTTCGGGCGGCGGCCCTAGACAACCCCGGCCGCCCTGCGCCGTCTCGTCCCGCGCGGGCCTTCCGGACGGCGGTGGAGGCGCAGGGCGCGGGCTGCCTGCTGGGTCCGCACCTCGCCGGCGCCGCCGCTGCCGCGTCCTTCCCCACAGCTGCCTTGGCCGGGTGAGAACCTTCTGGAGCGGCTCGGGTAGGCTCAGAGCCAGGCCGCTCCGTGGGAAGCAGGGCGGGCGCGGGCAGGGGCCTCTGAAGGGCCGCGGGCGCGTGGCCTTCGCCTAAAGGCAGGTTCCCCGCAAGGACAGCTGTGCAGCCGCCAAAACCCCCTCCTAGTGTTCCAAACACTTATTACCCCCCTTACATGTGTGTGTTTATTAAAAGAAGGGAAAATAGCGTTCAGTGGTCTTTTTATTGAAAGTGTTGGTTCAGAAAGCTTTAGTAGAAATACGCACAATTTGAGAAATGGTCCTGTAATCTGTTGCTTGTTTTTCGGAAAAGCAGCAAGCAGAACAAGCAAAATAGTAATAAGCAATACTAAAGCATGCCTTTTCCTTGATCCCCTCTCTTCCTCTTCCTAGCATAATAAAAAAAGGCTTTTTAACTATGCATAGCATTTTGCATGATTTTGGACATTTGTCTTTTTTTGGGGTCTATGCCACCATTCAGTCATTCTTCCTTATTTCCACTTAGTCTTTTTTGTTTTAATTTTAACTTTTTAAAAAATTTTGGAATTTAGAATATTGCGAGGGTACACAAGCTTTGGTTACGTAATATGCTTTTCTACAGTTTGAGTCAAAGTTATAATGCTCTTCACTTGGTGTGTATTGTACCCATTAGGTGTGAATTTACCCGTCCCCTCCTCCTCTATCCACCTACTTGATTTCCGTTGAGTTTTACTTCCGTATGTACACGTAAGTGTTGAATGATTAATTCCAATTTAGTATAGAGTACATGTGGTGTTTGTTTTTCCATTCTTGCAATACTGCACTTAGAAGAATGGTCTCCAGTTCCATTCAGGTTGCCGTAAAAGCCATTATTTAATTCCTTTTATGGCTGTGTAGTATTCCATACACACACATATACACACACACACTCACATACATACTTTTTTTTGATCCACTCCTCACTTGATGGGCACTTGGATTGGTTCCATATCTTTGCCATGGTGAATGATACCATGATAAAGATACAAGTTTGGGTATATTTTTTATAAAATGACTTACTTTCCTTTGGGCAGATCCCAGTAGTTGGATTGCTGGATCAAATCGTAGATCTACTTTTGATTGTTTGCAAAATCTCCATACTGTTTTACACAGAGGTTGTGCTAACTTACACTTCCACCAGGAGTGTATAAGCATTCCCTTTTCACCACATCTACACCAAGACCTGTTGTTTTTGGACTTACTGATAATGACCATTCTTAAAGGAGTAAGTTGGTCTCTCATTGTAGTTTTAATTTGCATTTCCCTGATGATTAGAGATGATGAGAAGTTTTCAGTTAATTTTTCAGTTGGGATATTTTCCGTTACCAATTCAATCTTGCTATTCATTATTGTTCTGTTCAGGATTTCTGTCTTCCTGATTCTAGCTTGGGAAGTTGTATGTTTCCAGGAATTCATCCATTTCCTCTAGATTTTGTAGTTTGAGTGAATAGACATGTTCATCATACTCTCAGATGATCTTTTGCATTTTTGTGGTATCAGTAGTGATATCTCCTTTTTCATGTTTGATTGAATGTATTTGAATTCTCTCTCGTCTTTCTTGGTTAATCTACCCAGTGGTCTGTTTACTTTATTTATTTTCTTAAAGAACCAACTCCTCATTTCATTGATCCTTTGCGTTGTTTTGTGGTTGCAATTTCCTGTGGTTCTACTCTGATCTTTGATATGTCTTGTCTTCTGTTAGCTTTAGGTTTGGTTTGTTCTTGAATTTCTATCTCTTTTGGATGTGACTTTAGGTTGTTAAATGCTTGCTGTGGCTCTTTTAAAGGAAAGGCACAAGCCTCACTGTCTGTGGAAGCCTGAGTGTGATGAGCAAGCTGTCAGAGGAGGGGCAGTTGCTCCCAAGTGCCCTGACTTGATTATCCCTTGTGGACAATCCCCTAGCCACCCTTGAGCAGAAATGGTCACAGCTTGGAAGCCATAGGTAGGGTAGGGGAGGAAGAGGAGAAGGTTCCTAATGGGGGAGAGCCAGCACTTTGGTCTCCTTTGTCTTGAGGGGCCCTGGGCATGCTGCACTCTCTGCTTAGTTGGAAGTGGCCTGCCCTGAATGCCCAAGCTCTAGGAGTCCAGCAGTTCCTCTGAGACCCACCAATCCTTTAAGGCTGCTGTGGTTCGAGGACGTGCTGGGGAATGTTAAGTATGGATCCAGTGATGTAGAGACCCATGGCTGAGCTTTCCTCGTTGGGACATCTGAGAAAAAGCTGCCTGACCATGAAGGGAGGGAAATGAGCCACACCCACCATGCAGAATCTGGGCACAGAAAGCATGGTATTATTAGGGTTGCAGCCCCCCTGTGAGACCAGAACTGGCTATCCCATGGCACACGCATGACCAAAGCTCATGCTTTGGAGCAGAGGCAGCTATGTCTGCGGCACTCATTGGTTAGAGGAGAGGAGTCCCTGGGTCCATGACCTCCCCAGGTTTGGATGTTGTTTTGTTGTGGAGTGGGAACACTCTCCTACACTACAGACTGTGCTCTGCAACGTTGGCCACATGCCAGGGACTCTCAGGTGTAGGAGAGTGGGCGCACCTATTTCCTTTGTTCCAAAAAGCATTTGTGGCACTTCCCCATTCCCTCGGGGTAGCCCACCCTACTGTTCAGAATGCCAGGAACACTGCTGCTCCCCTGTGTTCCCCTGTTCCTTTGTGGTTGCCACAGTCCGGGTGGGTGACGGGCGATGTTCATGTGGTTCCACTGACAAGGAGACTGGATTGCCGTGACTCCCTGGGCAGGACAGAGGCACATAGTGGGTGCGCAAGCCATATGCCATCTGCCCCCTTGGTGTGCATTTTCTGGTTTCCGCCACCCTGTTTCATCAGCTTTCTATCTTCTAAATGCATCTTCAGTTGTCTTGACTGTTAACGTTTTCCTCTCATTCTTTCTGTTCTGGGCTCCTATCTTTTTATCCCTTTATTGTTATTTGTAGGTGTCTGAGAAGGCAGAGGAAAGGATTATATGCACTTAGCATGCTCTCAGTACCTGAAATTCTCACATGAGGTTACAAGATAAAGATTTGAACCAGTGGACTTGAGCAGAAATGAGAAAAGCGAGACGTGGGCTTTAAAGTAGAATTTATTTCCCTGGTCAGTGCACACTGGGGGCCTTAGATCCGGGGACTGACTCCCCTGCCGGGACGCTCCTTGTGAGGACCGTCTTCTCCCAAGCTCTGCGTCTCGCCCGTGTGCAGAGTGATGCCACAGC